>JAHXMU010026179.1:324359-351403 GCA_019455685.1 Philornis downsi
AGTTATGGCGTTGCCAGATGGGTCCGTCGAATGTGGGCAACCCTGTAAATATGTGTTCTCTCTGAAATATCGTAGCATATTCTAGAATAAATCGTTTTTGTATAAATAGAGCAACAGAGCAGGATTAATAAAGTTGACGTTGGTGTGGAAATACGTTCCACGATACCAAATAACTTTTTTCAAGTCGAGCATATTGAATTACAGATCAATCAATGAAGGAAGATTTATCGTCAAAACTTTGCCAAATGTGTAGTGTAAAAAAAAAACTAAACGCTGCTTAAGCCGGCGCCGACCATTATGATCTCCAGCTGCCGCCCCCAATCAAAAGCAGTCCCGCCATCGTTGCCGAAAAATGTATCGCTGTAAGCTCTGCTCGCCAAGAACTTCAAGAGCTTAGTTAGATGGTTTTTATGCCTCCACCTTATAGTCCGGAACTGGCACCAAGCGACGAATGATTTTGTTAATGAAAAATTCGCTCCAAGAGGAGCTTGTGAAAATCGAATGCCTCAGGGGCACCATGTTATCCAACAAAAAGGGTGCATATTTCACCTAAATCGGATCATTTCAATTATGCCTTTTCTTTTTACTGCACTTTATATTTAATTCTTACTTTTTTTTAAAGAAAGTCATCCAAACCTCAAATTTCGTTTTCTTCGTGTTTGAATGGGCTGAGTTGTCTTAGAGTGGCCAGAGTTGTCTCAGAATCAAATAAAACAAATTTATTTCACTTTTTATTACTCAACGTTTCGTTTGTTTTTTTCAACTTTATCAGGAGAAAATCTTTTATTGAAAATTCCTGTGTGGAAAATATGTTACTTTACCAAATTTCGTTTTCTTAATGTTTGAACGGGCTGTTATTGTTCAGAGTTGTCTCAGGTTTAATAAAACAAATTTATTTCATTTTTAATTTTTCAACGTTTTCTTTGTTTTTTCCAATTTTATCAAGAGAAAATCTTTTATTATAAATTCCTGTGTGAAAAATATATTCACGTTGTAATATATTTTTTGAATTTAATGATATTTTTGCTCACTATTGTGAGAAGCATTACGCTGTTTTCTGGTTCACGTATTAGTAGTTATTTCAAACTCATGTTGTAAATATGAGGTTGACTACCAATTAAAGCACTTCCAAGTAGTCGATTCTATTGCATTCAACGCGAATCGCTAATGTAAATCCTAACACACATATCGTATTCTGAAATTTCAATTACTTTATAAGCTTAACTGTAAACAACCTACCAAATTGGTGAAAATCTACCCAAAATGGAGACTCACTATTAGGGTTAGCTTTTGCCTAAAGTGGAATATGCTGAATTTCCACCTGCCATTTAACTAACACCTCTTTCATCTACGAATCGACGAAATTTTGAAAGCCCTCATGTGTAAGATGTGCTCTGAACTTGGTGCATTACAGAGTACTTTGTATGTTTGCATGTTGTATAATATCGTATTATTATATGTAATTACATACGAGGTGTGTTCAAAAAATAAGTTGAATTTTCAAATGTCGCGAGCTACGACTTTCGATTATAATTTTTTTATGTTGGTACACTCGTCTCCAAGATATGTTGACGTTTTTATCGATATAGCATAAAAACGCTTGTGAGAGGCATAAATAAGACAAGTGTTTTGCGTGTTAGGCGATTTTCTGCTATCGAAAAAAATGGATCAAAGAAGTTGCATTAAATTTTGTGTACTCTGAATCAAAAAAATGTCTACAAGTGGTACAAGCATTTCACAGAAGGTCGAGAAGATGTGATTGACGACGCTCGCTCTGGACGCCCCAACACATCAACAACCGATAAAAATGTTGAGAAAGTGAAGAAAATTGTTATAGAGAATCATCGAATCACAATTAGGGAAGTTGCTGAGGATGTTGCATATCGGTTGGCTCATGCTATGCAATCTTTTCTGAAATTTTGGCATGAAGCGTGTGGCAGCGAAGTTCGTTCCAAAATTGCTGAATTTTGACTAAAAACAACGTCGTAACGTCAATGATTATCCAGATTTGCTTAAAAGGGTCATAACTGGTGACGAATAATGAGTACAAATATATGGTTATGACTTCGAAACCAAAGCCCAATTGTCCCAACGGAGGAGTCCAGGAGAACCAAAACCAAAAAGAAAGCACGCCAAGTTCAATCAAATGTCAAGGTTTTGCTCACTGTTTTCTTCGATTACCATGGTGTAGTGCATTAGGAGTTCTTACCACAAGGTCGTGCGGTAAATAAGGAGTGTAACCTTGAAGTCATGCGCCGTTTGCGTGAAGCAATACGAAAAAAATACGCCCGGAGTTGTGGAAAAAAATTCATGGCTTTTGCATCATGATAATTCACCTGCTCACTCATCTTTGCTTGTGAGAGATTATTTGGCCAAAAGCAACACTGTTTTCATACCTCAGCCACCGTATTTACCGGATTTGGCCCTCTGCGACTTTTTCCTGTTTCCAAGATTGAAGAGATTCATGAAAGGACGGCGTTTTGCGACGATTGAGGAGATAAAAACCGAATCGCTGAGAGAACTCACGGACATACCAAATATTAGTATTATATTTGAGTGGGATAACTTTGAAGGAGATAAAGTAGAAATTTATAAATAAATAAATATTTCTTGAGAAAAATGAAAGTTTACCTTTTTTGAACACACCTCGTACACATTTATAGCAGTATGAACTTAATTTTACTTCGATATATGAATACACGCAGCCAAATGCATGTAATGCAAAGGATCAGTCAAGAAAAGGAAAGAAATGAACACTTAGGGGGAGTTTCCTTGAAATTCTATTTACTTAAAAACAAATACCTGTTTGTAAGAATTAATATATTGTAATGATATAGCAGTATATGTTCGTATATACATGCAGCAATATATGCTCTTACAATTAGGATGTGTACTTCACATTGTGTACTCGATTATTGCAACCATCAACTTTTATAGCGCATAATTTGCTTAGCCAAGAAAACTTATCATTTTTCGAATTGGGGAATTGGGTGACGAAACAGAAAGTACTTTGCCTGCCGAATGTATTGCAGACGAAAGCTTAAGTGACATTTTTTTGGAAGAAAAAGGACAAACAATTTTAGAATTCCGCAATTAAAATTTTAAAGTTGTATTATAAAATTGATTTTAGCCCACTGTGACCAAATAAAGGACATCATTTAAAATACCCTTTGGAATAATCTCAGATTTTTTAATTTCCAAACTATAGACACACTCAGAATTTAAATCTTCTGTTTGAGGTTTTTTTTTATATTTGGGTCACTGTAACTAAATGAAAGATTCTTTGTCAGCCAAATATACTGAAGAGGACAGTCGTTGAAATTCATTTAATGAATCTTTTACCAATACGTTTTACAATTCGTATTCGAAAAGTGATTTTGGCTTACTGGGCTAAATAAAGTATTTTTTTGCGGGTCAGATATTTTTCAGCTAAAAGTCCTTCAGGAATAATTTTGGAAATCACAATTACCGAATTTCCAGAATAATTTCATAATCTTGCAAAATGTGATATTCCATATAGAACATTTTTTTCAAATTAGGCCCCCTGTGGCTGAACAACGCATTCTTTATCAATAAAATATATAGTTTATTACAGCTTTTTTTTTCATATCAGAACATATGGGGAATCAATAATTTTCAATTTTAAAGTTTGATTCGAAAACTGAAATAATAATAAATAATAAATAATTTTCGAATTTACTATTTGGTGCACAGCTAAGTTCTTGCCGATTTTTTTAATACAAACTCAACTTTATTATGAAGACATGTTTACAAATGATTCGTTGAAAGTATTTCCCATTGTTAGCTTTTCTACTACTACTACTTTTTCTCATCTTTCTGGCAAAGCTCGAATTCTGTCACGATAAAACTGTCTATCTTTTGATGCTATCTACGAATCTACCCATTCCTTGATGTCGTCATATGAGTGGAACTGCTGGCCAGCCAGACCGTGAGTCATTGAACGGAATAAGTGATACCCGGACGGCGCAATATCTGGAGAATATGGGGATGGGATAAGACTTCCCATTTCAGCGTTTCCAAGTAGGTTTTAACGGGTTTGGCCACGTCGAGCGTTGTCATGCTGAAGAACCACTTTTTCGTGCCTCTACGCTTATTGCGGGCTTCTCTCGCGCAGAGCTCGGCTCATTCGCATAAATTGAAGTTGATACCGATCCCCAGTGATGGTTTCGCTTGGTTCCAACAGCTAGTAATAAACAACACCAACCTGGTCCCACCAAATACAGAGCATAGCCTTCGCAGTGTGAATATTCAGCCGAGGCAACGACGTGGAAGCGTGACCGGGCACCTCCATGACTTTCTTTTCTTTGGATTGCTGCAATGATTCCATTTTTTATCACCCGTTACAATACGACGAAGAAACCCCATTCTTTTTTGATGTTGAAGCAGTTGTTCACAGGTGAAAAACGACGCTCAACGTCCCTTGGGACCAAAGAATTCCAAGTTCTTCATAAGGAACCCAAATTCCTTGCTTTTGAATCATTCCCAAAGCATGCAATCGATTAGAAATGGCTTGGCGACAAACTTCTAATACTGAAGCTAGCCCTACCTGCGTTTGGCACGGATCCCCTTCAAGCGGTGCCGTCAATTCAGTGTCTTCGAAGGTTTTTCGTTTTTACAGCTGGCGCCATCTATTGGGAACTTAGTTGCACAACTAGTATATCTAGATTTCAGGACAAAATTCAATATATCCCAAACCTGACTCTTCTATTGCAGAACAGTTTTTGCATATTTGGCTTAACAAAGGTCAAATAAAAAATTTTTTGTCAACCAAATATATTGTTGCTAACACCTGTTGCGATGTGCTTTTCGAAATGGTTACCGTTTAAATTTGAAATATGTTCAGAATCCTTGAAATTCAATTTTAAAGTTCTATTCTAAAACCGATTGATTCCACTGTGGTCAAATATACCATTTTCTGCGAATCAGAGAATAATTTTTCCTTTAGGAATAATTTCAGGTTTTACTATATCTAGATTTCAGAACAGTTTCGGGATTTCGCAAAATGGAATGTTCTATTACAGTAAATTTTCTGCATATTTGACTCAACGAAGACAAATATATTATTGATGACAGCTCTTTATATGCACTTTCCGAAATGGCTACTATTTTATTTCAGAACATATTTAGAATCCTTAAAATTCGATTTTATTTCGTTGATATCATTGCGATTACTTGAAGTGCTCTCTGCAAATTTGATGTTTTTCAGCTAAAAGTCCTTCAGGAATAATTTTAGAATTTACTATATCTAGATTCCAGAGCAACTTCGGTATGTCGCAAAATGAAATCTTCTATTATTTTCTGTATACTTGGCATCAAAAAAAGGCCAAGTAAACGATTATTGGAGATCACAATTCCCGAATTTTCAGGTTTCAGAGCAATTTCAGAATGCCGCAAAATTTAATGTTCTATTTTAGATTAAGATTAATTTTCTTCATATTTAGACAACTGTGGCCAAACAATGCATTCTTTGTCAATAAAATATATTGTTGATGACAGCTCTTGAGATCCTGTATCCGAAATGTCTATCGTTTCATTTCAGATTGTATTCAGCTGACCCGATTTTCAATTTTAAAATTCTATTCGAAAACCGATTGATCCCACTATGATTAGATGCGAATCGGATGTTCATCGGCTGAAAGTCATTCAGGAATAATTTTCGAATTTATTGTATCTATATTTTAGGACAATTTCAGAATACCGCAAATTGGAATGTTCTATTTTAGATCCTTCTCTTACATTTGGACCACTGTGACCTTACAACAATGGTGTAAGCCAAATATAATGGAGATTCTACTTTCTGAGATGTATTTTCTGAATTTAATGTGCCATATTTTAGAATATTTTCCAAAGATTGCAATTTCAGGTTTCAAGTTGTGTTTGGGAATCACAGGGTTCTTAAGGGACTCTGCAAATCTGATGTCCATCAATTAGAGGCGTTGAAGGAAGAGCTTTGGAATTTACTGTAGTAGCAAAATTTACTGTACTAGCATATTCGACTCACCGCAGTCAATTAACAGAGCTTGTCAATACATATAATGCAACGAGTTACCCATTTTTCGGTTTCAAAAGTAATGTTAAATAAAACACACATAAAGCTATGATTTCGATTAAACTTTTATTTCATTATAATGCTTCGACCTTGCTATTATGAAACATAAGATCATTTATATGACAGCCTCTGGATTGATTGCAGCAGCGGATCGTTTTGAGGTAGTTTTCGACCACTTTTGCGCACATGTCGAGCGATACATTTGGAGATTATCTATGTAAACACGGCCTTTGATGTAGCCCAAAAAAAAAAACAAAAAAGTCTAACGGCGAAAAATTCAATGATCTTGAAGGCCAATTGACTTTGCTAAAGTGTGAAATTACGCTTTCTGGAAACTTATTATGCAATAAAGCCGCTTTTGTAGTAAATTTTAACTATTTTTCCGTGTTCTTCTTTCACTGAGTAAATAACACTTCAGATGACGGGTATTTATTAGCTGACAGCGTTGCCGGACCGGCGATTTTGGAACAACAAAATGGATAACCTTTAATTTATTTATTTATTGAATTTGCTATCATATTTCAGAACAATCTCAAAAACCCTTAAGTTTACTTTAAAAATTGTATTCCAAAACTGCGGCCAAGTAAACTATTCGTCGTCATTCATGCAGAAATATTAGTTGATAGTCCTTGAGGAATTCAATATCTCCATATTTCAGAACAATTTCAGAATGTCGCATATTGGAATCTTTTATTTTTGACCACTGTTTCATATTTTTTGATTCGCTGCCAACCAAACATATTACGTTATATGCAAGAGCATAACTTAAAATTGCTCAATTCCTTGTAAGGAGATATCTCACCAATAATGAAACGCGTCTGATAGAGGTGCCATGGTCTGATTATCAGGCTTCGAATTTAACAACCAAAATAGTTTTCTGATCAGCCAGCTCATGTACGAAGATTACATATTATTAAGAATTGCAATCCTTCTCCCTCTCTCTCTCCCTCTTTAATCTGTAAAACTATTATCTGAATCATCTGAACTGAAATTAATAAGTTCATCCATCCGTTGTTAAAATACAGTGTTTTAACAGTTTTAAATTACAAATATTTTGTTTAAAATTGAAATTTTAACTGATGCTGTTGCAGTAAATGCAGCTGATAAGCCTGTTCTTGTTGATGCCACAATGTTGCCGCTGTGTTCATGGTGTATTATTTCTTTTTTGTTTTTGTTTTTGTTTGGGGTTTGACCTAACTTTATACTTTGCCATAAACTCTTTTGGCGGAGTATGGTAAAGTGTTAACGGTACTTGTAGTGTTTGCGTACAAGTTCCTTTAAAGCTTCAACACAAACACACACATTCATATTTACTCACACATCTGAACATATTGCGCGATTCAAAGACTAAGGCTTTGGTAAAACCACACTTTTAACACAAAACTAATTAAGTTTTGCTCTATTGTACTCTCTGCGTTGTTGTTATTATATTGTATAACAAAGTGTACACTGTTAAACAGTGGGAGGAATATAAATTGTATAACAGTGTTTATTCGTAAAAAATTAGCTTTCCAGGAAACGCTTTATGAAAGCTAATTTTTTACGAATAAACACTGTTATACAATTTATATTCCTCCCTCCCAGATATAAATCTGCAGGCAGTTTCGCAATAAGTTTACTTTTAATAGATCAAATCGTTTCTTATTATGGAGTTCTTCGAAATATATTGCCGATTGTACTGGTTGATGCCTTCACCAAATTATTGTTATGATTACACTGAGTGTAGTAGAAGTAAATCCTTCAAAATACAAAACGTGTGGGTGTTCCAGTTTTATTAAGAAAGGGCCAAGTTTGTATGCTTCTATTGCATTAAATTACTTCTTACAGTTACTTGATATTAAAGAAATTTGGTAGGGATTAGAACATTCGAGTGGCCTACGTAACTTTTTTAAGGGACGCTTTCGCATTTTTCTTAGGAATAACTAAAAGATGCACTAAAATGCTCGCCAAGTTCACCAATTTCCTTCAATAATTGTTTCACTTTATTTTTCGTCTACTTTTCTTTCACTCATTTTAAGACTGTACAGAGAGATTGATGTTCGATGTTGCTATCACGATATTACTTAAAGGCATTGAAAGAGATTTTCCTTCCGGTGATACGACGAAAGATAATTCCTTATACCTCTATGTGTTGTACATAGTTAATCCTTCCCATGAATTAAAAAAATGAATTTTATAAAGCAAATTAAAATATGAACTACGAATTATAAATTAAAATGCATTTTCGAAAAATTAGATTGAATTACATTTAATTAAATTGTATTACCTAAGATTAAAATTACATTATATCAAATTGCATTGAATTAAGTTGAATTACATTGAGTTGCTTGCCTTAAACAATTTATAAATATTGTTAATTGTAAAAACTAAGTATTTATTTGCTTGTGTAAAGGCTACCTGAACCATGTAATTATATATAACCATGTAATTACAAAACCCCCTATTTTTATTACGCCCATATGGCAACCCAGCGGGGCACGGAGGTCTCATGGTTGAAGCCAGCGATATACTCGCTTTCATTTTCTGCCAGCCGCCAACCAGACCACTTCGGCTGCCCCACTCAACATACTAACAAAACCCAAATAACACATAATGTACGAGGTGTGTTCAAAAAACAAAGTGAATTTTCAAATTTCGCGGGCTACGTACATTTGACTTTTGATTATTATAATTTTTTTTTATGTTGGTACACTCGTCTCGAAGATATGTTTATGGTTTTATCCATATAGCATGTTTAGTTTGTTTGTGAGAGCCATAAACAAGGCAAGTGTTTTGCTATCGAAAAAATGGATGAAAGAAGTTACATCAAATTTTGTGTAAGAAATGGAATTAAGTGCTCAAAAACACTTGAAATGTTGACGACTTTGGCATACGGTGAAAGTACTCTGAGTCAAAAAAATGTTTACAAGTCGTACAAGCTTTTCGACGAATGACGACGATCGCTCTGGACGCCCCCGGCACACCAACAACCGATGAAAAAGTTGAGAAAGCGAAAGTGTTATGGAGAATCGCCGAATCACAACTAGAGAAATTGCTGAGGATGTCGGCATATCAGTAGGCTCATGCCATGCAATCTTTTCGGAAATTTTGGGCATGTGGCCTGTGGCAACAAAGTTCGTTCCAAAATTGCTGAATTTTGACCAAAAACAACGCCGCATGAGCATCGCTCTGGAATTGTTAACAGGGGTATAACTGGTGACAAATCATGGGTACGAGTATATGGTTATGACATCAAAATCAAAGCCCAATCGTCCCAATGGAAGAGACCAGGAGAGCCAAGACCAAAAAAAGCACGCCAAGTTCGATCAAATGCCACTGTTTTCCTCGATTACCATGGCGAAGTGCATCAGGAGTTCTTACCATAAGGTCGTACGGCAAATAAGGGGTATTACGCCCGGAATTGTGGAAAATAAATTCATGGCTTTTGCATCATGATAATGCACCTGCTCACTCATCTTTGCTTGTGAGAGATTACTTGACCAAAAACAACTCTGAAATCATGCCTCAGCCACCGTCTTCACCAGATTTTCCTATTCCTATATTTCCTATGTTTTGCGTCGATTGAGGATATAAAAACCGAATCGCTGACAGAGCTTAAGGACGTACCAAAAAGTGCATATCAGAACTGTTTCGAGGATTGGAAAAAACGCTGAGGGGGACCACTTTGAAGGAGATAAAATAGAAATTGATGAATAAACATTTTTTGAGAAAAATGGAAATTCATTTTATTTTTTGAACACACCTCGTAAGTTAGTCGTATATCCCGTTTTCTCTTCATCTCCCCCAATACGAAATCCCCTCGCAAGTATACACATTCCGCCAAGAACCTAAGTTATTCCACAAAACCTCCAATTTCTGTCGATGAACCTAAGTTCCAAATGAAATCTTCAGACCAAATCTGACAGAATTACACTCAAACAATTGCAATTTACATGGTCCTTCGAGCCGATGATGTCATACTGCCAGCCATGTTATGGCAAAATTACAGTGAAAATCTGATTTCAATATCTGAATATTTCTTAAAGTCTCTTGAGCTTGGTGTATTTGGCTTTTTCTAGTTAGGTTATTGTGCAAGCAAAAAGTTTACAAAACAAACCCAATTAATTTAAATGGTTTAAAGCAATGCATCCGAACGAAAATTGAGGCAATTCATATTGCAACCTTGCAGGCAGTAATGAATAATGCTGTCGCACATGCGTAACCGACCATGGAGGAGACTTAAATTTGATTATATTCAAAAGCCTTCAGAAATTCTTAATAAAAGTGTATAGGTAATATATTTCTAACGAAATTTTTTCACATTGTTGGGACATTAATTAGCCGCCCTATATGCCAAAATAACTACTTTTTCATATCAAACATTTTATAGGTTGTAAAAGATATCATCGCCTATCATGTGTCTTTATTCCCAACTATATTTTTCATCGTTTTTCTTAACAATCCTAAACAAACTGCGCTGAAGTGGTCAAGAAGGAATTTCCATAAATTTTGCTTTCGGCTTTTGTTAGCTATTTTAGTCACCTTTTAGAAATACTTTAAATGCGGTGTAAATAAATTTTAGATTTCCTGTGATAGCTGAATTCTGTCTTTCACTAATTATACCCAACACACCACATTTTATTCGGGGCGTATTGAATTTGTGTTGATGTTTGTAACATGAAGATAAATCGGAATTTGACCATATAAAATATATACTAATTCGGTTACAATCAAATATCCAGACAATTTTGAATCGATTGAATTTTTTGTCGAAATAAATCGACGTTTTGCGATGCCACATCTAAAAGTGGCATTTTGTAGCTTAATGAGTCTTATTAAGAGATAACATTTTCGCTGGGTGCTTCTAAAACATCTCAATAAATAGGTAAATACGAGTAAATATGGGGTGACGTATAAGTAACGTTAACGGCGGCTATATTGAATGCGTTCTTGTGCATTACTTGGTTTTAACTCGTGAACCAATTATATATTCTATGGGAAAAGATGTAACATATATAAAACTCTTTGCAAAGACCACCTAGACATCTCTAACTGCTGAGAACGTCGCCTGGTGGAAATTTTGGGGGTTTTCCTCAACACTTGCTTGCATTCGAGCAATGGCCACTTCGTTTCGAACTGCTCGAGGTCCTCCAGCACTCGGAAGGTCACAGACAGCCCCTTGTTGCCCAAAACGCTGAACCAATCGATAAAGTATTAGAGCTCTAGGAGCATTCCGAACATGAAAGAAATTTCGATATGATCTGAATAATCGAATGCTGACTTTCAAAGTAAAATTGAACAACTTTGGTTATTTGTTCTGTGCTGAGCCTTTCCATCATAAATTTCCCAAGTATTATTTAGTTAATTCCGTAAAGAGACGAAAAAGAAAACACAAACAAAAAATGTATTCACTGATCAAATCTTAACGTTACTTATGCGCCACCCTATAGAATGCTAAAGCGTTTGAAAAAAGTTCAGGTGTTCATTTGGTAGACTTTGGAGACACCACATTAAAAGGATAAATGGCCATAATTTGCGTTTCAGTGTTAAAACTTTTGCAGATAAATTTCTGAAACAAAAGATACAAAGCCATACAAAGCCTGAAAAACGCGTAAAATAATTCGAAAAATTCGACGATTGCAACATAAATGATGTGAAATCAGCTGCGAAGATGGGAGTTGATAGTTTGAGAGAAATGTTTAATCAATCAATCGATGAATTTTTGTTAAAATATAAAAATAAAAAATAAAAATAAAAAGGCAAATTGTTTTATTTCGTTTGTTCATTCATCGTGATGCAGGAAAGCCAAAAAGGACAATTATAGAACATCACAAGTAAAATATACAATTCTTTAATGCAATAGTAAATATTCAAAAAGATAATAAAAGAAAGCTGAAAACGATATAACTTCAAATGTAAATGTAAATTAAATGTAAATCCATTCTATACTTATGTGTCAAAAGTGAAATGGAAACGCAATACTGAGGGAAGAGTAAGAACACATTAAAACTGTCTAAAAAAATTCATAAAAAATACAAAATAAAATAAGATGTAAAAATACTGTAAAAATACAATAAATTGGAAATTGCCAGCAACTAAGGCAACATAGTGTTATATACATTTTACGGACTATAACCCGAACCATGAAAACTGCTCTTCAAGTGCGAACGTCTGCTGGGGTATATGGGTATATCAACGTTTAAACGCGATTACCTGCTCCAGATACTTCAAATTTTAACGAAATGTTCTGTTTTGATTATAGGTTGCAGCACCGATATAACCATTTTCTATTAACAGCATTCGCTTCGAATGTTTGGAATAATCTGCAAGTTTAAAAAAAGTCTCTCTCAGATGTTCTAAAATAGAATTTAAGAGAGCAACGGAGAATTTTATACTTTTGGTTTTAAACCTACTTTACCATACTAACGGATCATATTTGTATTTGAACGAAAACTTTCAATTCGACGTCCAAAAACCACCACTTTTTAAAATAAAATTAGTATTTTTTACAAGAAGTCCGCTATTTTTTTACATTTTTCAAACAGTATATTTCGCTATTGTACGGAGGTTTCCTCATAATTATTAACGTGTATTTATTTTCATTTCAGGCATTCGAACGACCGGTATCACTACATCAGTGGATGATTTTTTTGCATCTTGGTAAGTCGCATGCATTTCATTATTTTTGTATGAAAACATGATTTTACGCTATTCATTTACATGCGAATTCATCCGCAAATTTGAAATACACCGAAATGTTTTTTTTGAACTCCTTATAAAATGATCTTAGAATTCACATGAATGTAATTTTTTCACTTTATGGTTTAAAGACAATTCCGAATGTCATTTTGCGAATTTTTCACTAGACTTTTTGATCACTAAGTGTTCGTATGCACATCGATGCCAATTGCATGTTTAGCAACTCTCATATGTTTATGCCTAATAGAATATGACAATTTAGATCTCTGTGTAGTATAGGAGGAGCAATGTTCTTTTTCCCAATCGTAACGTAAGATTATAAACTTTGATGACGGTTTCACCCAACATTTTGTAAGGACTTGTTGTATGTCCTAGTATACAATATATATCGATAGAACTTGTATCAACTATTATATTTATGCCACTAATAATTCATGATATAGGGCTATTTAAATCGTTTTGTGGGCGGTCCCACAACTGGCCGACATGACGTATACATGGTGTCAGTAGTTTGAAAAAACTTATTTTCGTGAAAATTGGCAACCTTATAAATCATAGTTTCAAGGCGCCACGTTGTTTAGTATTTTTATTTGAGCCGCCAAAAGTAAACTATCTAATTGAGTTTCTAATATTTCCATTTGGAAGGTCTCAGTCCAACCAATGTTAAAGCCGAACTAGATTCTACACTGGAGAAGTCTGCTCCTTTATTTACGACTGTAAAATATTGGATAGCAGAGTTTAAATGAGGCAGTACGAGCTGCCAAGATGAACCCCGTAGTCGTCGACTAATTGAGGTGTCCACGCCCAGACACGGTTAAAAAATCCAAAAAATGGTCGGCTGAGGATGCGTTAGCTAGTTGAAATGATAGGCATTTCCAAAAGTGTTATACATCGTGTATTGACTGCAGGTTCGAAAATGATAAAGTTGTGAGCAAGGTGGGTGCTGCGCTTGCTTTCGATAGAGCAAAAACAGCGTCGTAAAGATGTTTCTGTAGAGTATTTGGCGATGTTTCACTGCAATAAAGTAGAATTTTTCTGTCGATTTATAACCAAGGATGAGTTATGGATCCACCACTTCACAATTGAGGCAAAGGAATAGTCAAAAGGATTGGAATGGGAGAATCGTGTCCAAAGGAGGCGAAGGCGGTTCCATCTGCGACAAGGTCATGACGTCTGTGTTTTGAGATACGCATGGGATTATTTTTATTGATTGTCATGAGAAAGGAAAAACCGTCAACGGCGAATATTATGTTAATTTATTGCAGCGCTTAGGTGATGAAATTATGGAAAAAGGCCTCATTTGGCGAAAAAGAAAGTGTAGTTTTAGCAGAACAATGCTCCAGTTCACACATCCACTATTGCGATGGCCAAATTAATGAATTAAAGTTGGAATTTCTTCATCACGCACCTTCTTCGCCAGAATTAGCTTCCTCGAACTATTTTCTATTTCCCAAAAAGAAAGTGGTAAAAGATTTGCCAACAATGAAGAACTGGAGTCATGGTTCATGGTTAGTTTAAGGATTTTGACAGTTCTTACTGTTAACACAGTATAAAAGCTACTGAATATAGCTGCAAAGGTTGTATAGAGCTAAAAGGAAATTATGTTGAAAAATAAAGAAAACATTTTCTCAATTTTTTTGTGTCTTCCTTGTTAGATCGGCTAGTTTTCGGACCGCCATCGTAAGTTGAGTGGGCGGTGTGATTCCCTTTTTCCTAATCTCAACCTGACATAACTTAAGATAATTTTGTGATTGATAACGGCACACTGCTTAGTTTTTACGACGATAGGATGGTAACTTTGTCCATTTTAGCGGTTTATTACAAAAAAACTGGGCGTGGCAACACCCTTTTTCTGCTGGCACATATTTCACTCCATAGCAGTATTATCGTACCCATCGAATGTCGTATTCATAACTTTTTTGGTTTTTAACGTTATGGCGTCCAAATTGTTAAAGCCTATGGGATTTTGATTTACGCTATAATGGTATGTGACAAGTTCGTAATTGATAGTAATTTGTTATTACACTTTTATGGCTATCGTTAAGCTACGTTGACTGTTAGAATGAATTTTTTAAAATGTGTTTGACAACGGCCACTTTTGTTTGGACATATTTCTTTCTATATTAGTAGTACATGGAACGAATTGCACTTTTGGACCTCTAACAGCTCATGAGGTATGGCGGTTTGCAAGCCTTTGTGACTGATAGTAACACACTACACAGTTTTCGTAACGGTCGATGACAATCGGTCCATTAGTTTAGGCGCCAATTCGGAACAAAGATGTATATATGTATAGGCAAACATACTAACATTCAATTTTATATGTACTCGCACATACATATTAGATTACAAATTACGCAATAACTCTTACCTTAAAAAGAGCAAAAATAATAAAAATTTTTTATTTTAAGTGAAATAATATAATAGGTGTTATTTATAACTTTCATTATAAATATCAAACGAAAAGTATTACGAAAGTGGACGGAAGGATATTCAATGTTTTAAAATATTTGTGGGACAATACCTACCCGCACAATATATTTCTATCAATAAGATTTTGTTGCACTATTATGGAGCTCATCTGAAATACTGGATCTATCTCCTAAAGAATATTATTCATCTTATATAATATCTATATTAACCTAACAAAACTATTCTGACATCTATATATATAGTGCACCTATTCTAATTTCCCTCCTTGTACACTAAACTATATTAACTCCTAGCGTCTTAACCCCTGATACATTCACTTCACAACTTACAGGTGTTGTTTTGTTTAATAACGTTATTGTAATATTGTATCTGTTCTTATCGATATTACATACGGTGGCACATAAGTAACGTTTAAATTTGATCAGTGAATACATTTTTTGTTTAAACTTTTTTTTCGTCTCTTTTCAAAATTAACTAAACAATACTTGGAAAATTTATGATGGAAAGACTCAGCACAGAACAAAGAACCAAAGTTGTTTAATTTTATTGAAATCATATTGAAATTTCTTTCATGTTCTAAATGCTCCCAGCGCTCCAACAACTTACCGATTAGTTCAGCGCTTTGGGCAACAAGGAGCTGTCTGTGATTTTCTGCGTGCTGGAAGACCTCGTGCAGTTTGAAATGAAGTGACCATTGCTCGAGTGCAAGCAGGTATTGAGGAAAACCCCGAAACTTTGCAAAGAATTTTACATATGTTACATTTTTTCCCATATAAGATGCAATTGGTTCACGAGTTAAAACCAACTGATGCACAAGAACGCATTCAATATAGTCGCCGCTTTCGAGAATTGTGCCTAGAAAACAACGAGTTTATTCACAAACTCATAATGAGCGATGAGGCTCATTTTCACCTAAATGGTGAATGAATAAAATTGTAGAATATGGGGCACCGCAAATCCAAGAATAATTATTGAAGATCAAATGCACCCACTTAGATGCACAGTATTGTGTGGAATAACTTCAAAGAAGATCGTAGGACCATATTATTTCGAAAACGACGAAGGAGTTGCAATTAATGTGAACGGCATTCAATACCGGGAAATGATTAAAAATTTGTTAAGTCCAGAGGTGCAGAACAATCCAGATTTGTGGTTCCAACAAAATGAAGCCACAGCTCATACATCTCGTCCAACTATGGCTATTCTGCGCGAAATTTTTGGCAGTCGAATAATATTACGTTTTTCTGATTTTAAGTGGCCACCACGTTCGCCTGATTTAATGGCTCCCGATTTTTTTCTTTGGGGCTACTTGAAGAGTAAGGTCTATGCCAACAAGCCAAGAACCATCTAACAACTTAAGGCTAATATCCGAGAAGAGGTGGGGGCGTTGGGACCTGAAATTCTAAGAAAAGTTATGAGAAATGTATTGGAAAGAACACGTCAGGTAGAAGCAAACAATGCACACCATTTGAAAGATATTATCTTTACAATATAAAGTAATCATATTTCTAAACTATATGATAAATTTTAATAAATGCCAACGTTAAATAAAAGCAGAAAGAAAAAAGTTATATGTTGAATAAATCTTAACGTTACTTATGCGCCACCCTTTATAAGAAGATAAACTTCACTCAAATCACCAACATTTGTAGCTTAGTGATATTTTACCAATTTCAAATCAAAGCCTTCTCTTTTGGATCTTTGTATTTGTATTTTTAATAATATTATTGTAATATTGTTTCTGTTCTTAGCGATATTATATAAAGAAAAATTCGGTTTTGTTCTACCGGGGAGAGTTATACCCGACTCATAAATAGAATTGTTTTTGATCCCGTTTTAAAACAATTTAAACTGCCGTGCAATAATCTTCTACATATTCGGATTATTTCTGCTGAAACAATTCTCTGTAAAACATTGGCTCAATTCTTCGATTTTATACAATATTTTTATTTTATGAATAACCAATGAACGCAATAAATTAAACCATAATGTATAATTTTATATTTTAAAATTTCCACCCACTGTGCCTTGCAAATATTAGGCCAGAATAATTTTTGTCTAGTGTTAGTTTAGTATTGTTTATGACGTTAAGGTTTCTGCAAGTGTACTTGCAGTGGTATTATTGCCAGCACTGGCGGTTGTTGGGAATCTTGTGGTTGTTACTGTAATTGTGTGCCATTTCCAACCGAAACTCTTTCAGCCAACTCTGTATCATTGTAAATAATTTGCTGCTTTTGTTAGGATTTTTCTTTTAAATTCTATTTGTTTATATTAGTCTGCTCTTGCGTCTTTGCATCATTGTTTGTATAGAAAATTCGGCGATTAGAATTATTTAAATAGTTATCTATCTAGAAATAAGGGAACAAGGCAATACAATGAAATGTAACATAATTAAAACAGCACACGCACACATACACACACACACGGCGCTATAAAGGAAAATATCCTTCTGAAATTATTTACAAATGTTGATTCAGCTGTAGTTGCTGTAATAAGAAAATTGCTACTGTTGTAGTTTCTGTTTGTCATGGCCAAAAAGTAAAAGAACAATTTGTTTGAGTATGAAATTGATGTGTCGCAGAAACTTGAGAAATTAACAACTGCGTCTTTGTCACACGGATTCACTGTTGTGGCGTTGCTATTAGCGGTTGGCAACGTAAGCCATATTGGTAGAGTTTACATAAAGAAATTGATTTCCATGTATTCGTCAACTACCGGGTGTCCGTCGGGAAGGTATACTACTTTGTTTGTTTATAATTTTTGATTAAATGAAAGGGAATGGATAAATGTTTTACTTAATGTCGGCAATTATGTATGGAATACAACATCAGATAAATGTCCGCCTCTGTTAGCCTCACAAACGCAAACCCTTTTGAATACATTTTTCATTACATTCCCACACATTTCACGCGGTATTTCATTAATTTCATCACAAATATTTTGTTTGAGTTGCTCAAGCGTTTCTGGTTTGTTTGCATAAACCTTGCTTTTCAGATATCCCCAAAAAAAGAAGTCCAGAGTAGTCAAATCAGGCGACCATGAAGGCCAATCAACACCACCATTTCTTGAAATAACTTGTTGTGGAATGAGGTCTTGTAGTAATTCCATTGTAATCCTGGCTGCATGCGATGTGGCACCGTCTTGTTGATACATGCATGCAGTTGTGGCGTTAAAATGTTTTCAATCATATTATGATATCGCTCCCCGTTTTCAGTTTCAAAGAAGTAAGGTCCAATGATTCCTCCTATCCAAATTGCACACCAGACTGTCATTTTTAGTCGATGCAAAAGTGACTGATGAATAATTTGAGGATTTTCCACTAAACCTCAGAACCGACTATTCTGTTTATTCACATGTCCATTCAAATGAAAATGTGCCTCGTCTCTCATTACGATTTTTTTCATGAAAATCGGGTTTGTCATGGGTGAGCTGCGTAAATGGTCTTGTTAAAGAAGCTCTTGTATCAACTGAATCTTAAATGGAAACAAATGCAAATCCTTGTGCAAAATTGTGGCCAAAGTTGTTCTTTGAATACCAAGCTTCTGAGCACGGCGTCGAATTGAGGTTGATGAATTGTTTTGAACATTTTCTTGAGCTGCAGTAATGTTTTTAGCCGATGTTGTAGTACGTTGTGGCCCATGTTTGGCCCTTTCAGTTACAGACTGTCTTTCTTCGAAATCATTCACTACACTAGTGCGTCTTGTCGACACGTTGTTTCTCCCAAAAATTTCACGTAACTTTCTCATCGTCACAGTAATCGATGGTCGATTTTGATAAAATCTTTTAACGATTAAAACCCGTTGATTTATTGAATATTTTTCCAAAATAAATTTACCACGTCTCTACTTCACGACTGCCAAATATGAACTGTCAAGACTAATGTCTACCAAAATAGCGGCAAAACAATGTAGTATACCTTCCTGACGGACACCCTGAATTTATAAATATAGATAAGGAATCTAAAAAACTTCTTTTCTATTCAGAAATTTCACACAACTTAAGTGGCTTTCGTTTTATTTTTGAAATGCTATAGAAAAATCTGCAAAGTTTTAAATTTAAGCCAGTTTCTTTTTGTTACTTTTTTATAGAAAATTTCTTAAAACAATTTTAATTTGTAATGTTTAATTTAATTTTGTGAAAACAGGGTATATAAATGAATTCAACTTCCTGTAGAACGTTTTTCACCAATTGAAATTGAAATTGAAATTGTTTCCATAAAAAAACCAACACTGTACGAAAAGGAATAATTTATGAACGAAAGCACTCCGAACATGAGTTTTATAAAATATGTGAAGATTTTCGTTAACAGTTACAGTTTTCAAAAAATAATATTGCCATAATATCTGTACGTACAGGGGAAAACGACTTAACTTGAAATTGATCATTTTGAGATTTTAAGCGTGTTTTGAAAAATTGCTATTATGAAAATTTATTTTAACTTTCGAAATATGGCGAATTTTGAAATCGCGCTTAGATGAAAACAGACGCCTTAAGGACATAACTATTATTAACCGAAAATTTTGTTCATATTCAGATCAACATGAAGAGATGCTATGTAATATTCCAAAAATCGCTGCTTTAAAATATTGCTATAACTTGTGAAGTACATCAGATTTCGAAACAGTAAGTGAACACAAGTATGTGTTAAACTGAGTGCAATGACTATAACGAATAGACGGGATTTTTTCTAACTTCATTTAAGGCGTTTTTCGTAGTAATTCCAGATAAATGTTTCAGCGTTTCTGGAGATTGTAAAAATAGTAACCTGAATACCACCCAGTTAAAAAAACTCTTTATTAAGACGAAAATCTATTTGAATTACAAAGACGACAGATAGACGGCAAACAGATAGTTGGTAGTCTGAATTGTATAATTCATTTTGTAGAAAGAAGCCATTAAATTGGGTGTTGACCTGCAATTCAAATTGCTTATTACTTGGGCTACAGACATTAGAATATCGTCGTAACTTCCACACAGCGCTATTTGTTTTTAATATAATCAGTGGTTTACCATGACTGTTCTAATCTTTTGGCACAAATTCCATTTTACGTTCCGCCTAAGCCTCCCCGGCGAACACATATTTTTGATATTCCTCGGCACTGTACTTTGTATGCAAAAAACAGTAATCTGATTCGTCGATTTTATATTCTTAATGAAATTAATGAATATGCCTTGAATCAAGATTCCAATCAATTCACAGAGTTTGACTCATCTCAATATTTTTTTCGATTATATCTCAAACAGATTTCTAAGAATAAATAATTCTATTTTAAATTGTTTATAAATAGTATGTTTAATATAAAATTATTACTGTTTTGCCATTGGAAATTTTGTTCCATAGACTTAAATAAATGAAATGAAAATGAAATGAAATTGAACATATAGATGGAATCATATATTTTCACTTCGATGTCAAACTAACGTAACTGATATATATATAAATATATTTTTTGTTTCAAATTCAGTTAAGTCACACTAGGAATCAAGGAATTATCGACCGAAAATGAAAAAATTTTTAACTTTAGCAAAATCCAAAAAAAAGTTAAACATTTCTTCATTCGAAAATATCGATTCGAATGTAGTATGTATGAAGAATGTAACACATTTCTATTTTATGTTCGAAACTTGATAGTCGTCACGCTGAATACGAATATCCCTCGTTTGCATAACCCTGCTACTAAGATGTCTACAAGGTAATATTTTGGAACATAATTTGTGAAACTGCTGCCTACACTTGCACCAGTACATGCAACAGTGTGTGAAATCACCTGAATCACGTACGCATATGCAAATGTGTCTCCTTGCGAACCTGGGTCTGAACTACTACATTGCAACATTTGAAGTTTTTGTAAGAAAATCTTTTTGCAAACAAATTAGGAATGTTGCAGCAACAAAAAATGCCGAAATAACGAGAACAGAAGAAAACCTTCAATTTCCTATGGCAATGAAGAGCAAATAATGCCGTAATGAAAACAAAATAAACGTGAATGTTGCAGGAAGGAAGATAGTATAGCGTTTTGCCAAGGTTCACAGGAGCCACTCGCACATAATGGAAAACGTGGAAAGACGACAAAAAACACAGTATTGTCTGCATCCTGGCCAGTCCAATTTGGAATGTAAATGCTGCATGCCATAAAGGGGTAACAGAAACGGCCTGGCCAAATTGCTCAAAAAAAACCCTTTACGTGGAGTTCACATACGATCGAGTACAACACGTAAAACCCTACAATCACGTATACATAATTTGACTTAAAGCAAGTGCATACACACACACACACACACACCCGCTCAAAACCCTTTTCTTTACACCTTACCTTATACACTCCCTTACCTACCAGGAGTGCAAATTCACAACGTGCATAGTAATCTAAAGGACGAACGAAAAGGTAAACGTAGTTATTTCAAAACTTGTGAAAAACTTAAGATTGCAGGATTTGTCTTTAACTTAAACATGCCAACCAGCAACCTTAAGGTAGTGAGTGGCATTGTGTGGCATCTTACATGAGAGAGCATCATTGCCGCCGTTACTGCCACAGCAAAAACCACAGCTTGCAACTGTTGCCATATAAAGTAAGCAACTATTGCGAAAGCATAAACAATGGCGAAAGTTGCGAAATAAAAGACAACAGAAAGGTTGCATGCAGGGGGTGTTTAAAGGTTTTGATTTCGTACATTTTAATACTGATGTGATAACAGTGGTTTACACTACCTCAAGCTTAGTGTCAGGTATTAATAGTATTACTGCTACACACGTATCATGTGAAAGTTAGAGCCTGGATCCGTGAATGCTAACTGAGAATCCGCGAAAATGTTCAATGATAACACAAAGCTTGATAGTTAAAATATTCTACAAATTTGCTTATTGTAAAGTGAAATTTATATGCAGAATACAATCTCCTCTTTTATAAATAAGGTCAGCAAATGTTTTTAAAATTTTCTGCAGTCTTATAACTGATTACCACTAAAGTACTTGATGCTAAAATCAGGATCATACTGTCTTGTTGTACTAAATAACAGGTAATTTCTATTTATTACTTCCATCCACCAGAAAGCACACTAAATTCTAAAACTAAAAGTCTATGTAACTTTTATGACACAGGCTTATTTATTTTTCCGTTTCAAAAGTAAAGTTAAATAAATCAATAAAATAAATTTATTTCATTTTAATACTTGGACGTTGTCATTGTGTACGAAATTCAATGCCATTTAAATGGCCGCCTCTAGATTGGTCACAGCAGTGTATCCTTTTGCTTTCGACCATTTTTTCGCACATTTCGGGCGTTTTCTCGGCAATAACTTAACGAATGTTGGTTTTTAAATTCTCCAACGTTTGGGAATTATTCGCGTAAACACGGTCTTTGACGTAGATCCTAAAAAAAAGTGAAACGGCATCAAGTTGCATTATCTTGGTGGCTAATTGTCGTCGCCAAAACGTGAGTATATGCTTTCTGGAAACTTCCCATGCAATAAAGACAAAATCGGTCGGGTTGTGGGAGTCGTGGCACCGTTTTGTTGAAACCACATATCGGCATTTTCAAAATCTTTAGTTGCAGGCCAAAAAAAAGACGGTTATCATATGGTCATAGCACTCTAAATTGAAATTCAGATTATTCTCCACACTTTCACTAGCAGAAGCGTACCTTGCAATGATGCATAGAACTGACTACATCTGTAATGCTTCCAGAGTCTTCAAATTTCTTTATATTCTTGCCAATTCCCTGCATAGCAGCTTGAGTGTGACGACCATAATCACCCCACGATCGATATTTGTTAAACTATCCATATTTGTTTGTTAAACGATCCATATTTGTACATAGCAAACCTTTTACTATAGCTAAATAAATAGTACTTCAGATAGCAGGTATTTAACAGCTGACTGTCTTGCCAAACCGGCAGTTTTGAAACCACTAACTGGATAATCCTGTGTATTCTTGTCATAAATCAGGGCTGTCACTGAAACGAAATCAAACTCGGAAAATTGCTTTGATTTATTTCAGCTCCTATAACAACAAGAGGTTTAAGCAAGAAATCCATTTTGTATAAAAGTGGCGGATCCACTAATGCCTGAAAATGAAAATTTTTAACTGTTTATATATTAACAGTTTAATTTAATTTACATTTAATTCCATCAACATTTACATTTCTGGCCAATATTAACCACTGTCTAAACACACTGAAAACTTATCGTTCATCAGGGCATAAGTAAGATCCATGAAGGGACGACAGCGATAGCGAAGTAGTCGACAGCGGTTCCCTTGTTTCGATGCATATGAAATAAAATGTACATCACGTAAACTCCCAGTTGAATTGCAACTAAAACAATTTCCGTGATTCACTTTTGAGGTTGCCGTTTCTCTTAGTCGTTCCCCTTTCCCTTCCCTCTATCGTTGTCCTCTTCATCAACTGAATATTGTGGTTTTGAATGCTACAACGACGACATATGAACATTAAGGATATGGGAATATCGTATACGAAATGTGCAATATGTGTTTATGCTATGCGTCTGTGTGTTAAGATCTCTGTATGCGTGTTGGAACATAAATACAAATGTTTCATTTATTCACTAAACCATTCAACACAGCAACGGCAACAACAACAACATTCGTGTGCCATAGCAAACAATGAGAAGAAGGCATCTCCAGCAGGTGTCATTGAGTGCAACTTTTTGCGTTTTGACCGCTTTTTGCTGCCGTTCCTTTTCTAAATGCGCCTCGCAGGTTACTGAATGTGTGTGAACAACGTAAACGCTGTCGTTAGTTTCATTATGCTGAATGAATTTGCTGGCGCCACCGCTCACTTTGGCCACCATTTTGCAACATTTCAGCAAATATTTTAAGCACAACTTCAAGTTGATATTCACGCTTTTCGCACTTACAGAAATGTTCTAATGCATGCGAATCACACTCCTGTCTTCCACATGTGTTGCAGGCGAGCGTTCTTCATTGCCGTCATTGCATGCGGTAGTTTGTGCCACTAAAATATTGCTGAAATAGGTATGTACGGGATATGTATAGGAGAACATTGTTGCTCTCGACTCCAATACGGAAATTGTGGTTTTCGCCACAATCGTACTATTGTGGTCACACATAAGACAGAGGCGGATGATGGAGGGCAGTGGTGTCTTAATTGCGTCAAATGTTGGCATGCAATTATTTTCTTATAAGTTTATATGTTTAATTTTATAGTACTCTCAAAAAAAAAAAAAAAAAAAAAAATGTTCTAATAATCATATTCTGAAATTGACATCCAATTCGTCATTTTCAAATTTAATTTTTCGCTAGTGGGACCACAAAAAATCGACAAAAATTATACTTTTTTTTTTTGAAAAATCGCTCAAAAAATTCTCACACAAATTTCAACGAAATTTCATGTGAAATGTCACCCATATTTATGGGTAAACTTTCTCTGACTTTTTGGGCCATTTTTTAAAAACTTTTTATGAACATTATTTAAAAATTGTCCATTTCTGGGCATTTTGCCCATTTCAAAATTTATAAGAAAATTTATAAGCTTTATATTAAAGAGTACTTTAGTTATGTTTCACTTTTCTAAGCAACACTTTAAAATATCAATTTCTTTAGGGATGAAAAAAATTATAATTAAAAACACGAATTAAAAATAAACATGGGCTAATTTTCTGAAACAAATTTCGCCCGTTCTAATTTTTTGTTTAGGTCACGGCTTATTTGACAAAAAAGAGAGTTTGTTTTACAACAGAATCTTAAGATAATAGATCATCCAATAAGATATGAATCTTAAAATAATAAAAAGTTTTAAATAAAAAAAATTTTATTTGACGAATAATAAAATAAATGATATATAATAAAAAATTAAAAAACCTGAAAAAACAAAAGTCGAGTAACTTTTAGTTGGATTTTACATTAGTCTGCGACGCCTACTTCAATTTCACACATTTCGAGATGAATTATTTCGCCAAAATAGGAACTTAATCCAACTGATTGATTAAATTTGCTGCGCCACAAAGACAAAAAACTGATCCACACAAAGCAAAAAAAAAATTGGAAAAATGGGTGAAAAGAAGATCTTGAGACCTATCAAGGTTCTTAATTGTACAAATTCTCAAAAAAAAAAAAAAAAAATGAAAACGTTCAAAGGTTATTTCGAAAAAAAAAGTGAAATAACGATGAAAAAAGTATAAAGAAATTAATACTCTGAAGGGATTACAAAATAAATTTTTTTAGGTCAACATTTCTTTGAAAAAAATGTTTGATTGGATGACGAATTATACTCTAAATAATCTAGCGTTTTGTTTTAATTTATTTTCGGGTGAATTTTCACTTTTGGGCCATTCTTCATTTATTTTTAGGTGATCTTTCTTAACATTATTTTTTTTTATCAATTTTTTGGCGATATTTCGTGTCACCCTCTTTCGCAGAGTTTACATTTTCAAATGTGCTCCAGAAAACACGCGAGAAATTTTGAATTTTTCAAAAATCTTATTTAACGTTGAAAATGTTCAATTATTTCCACAAAATTTTGGCATTATTTCTACTACATCGCTCCACTGACTGTACTACAAGTAGAATATAGAAATTCGTATTACGGAAATCCATATTTTTTAAGATGTTAAATATAATATAAATAAAAATTCTTCCAATAAAATAAAAATCATAAAATAATAAAAAAAAATCAAATAAAGATATTGTATTTGACAAAATTTTCGTAAAAAATAAATAATTTAATAACTAATAATATTACAAAAATAAATCCTTAAAACCAATTGCGCTCGACTTTTAATTAGATTTTTATTTGTCTGCGGCGCCTCGTCCAATTTCATATATCTGCACAGTTGTTTGAGATCACAACTTGAAAAAAATAAGTTCGTTTTAAAAAAGAATATTAAAATAAAAAATATTCCAATAAAATATAAATTTTAAAATAATAACAAATTTTAAATAAAAAAAAAAAAACAAAATTACTTCACAAATAATAAAATAAATAATATAGTATAATAAAAAAATGTAAAACAAAAACTAAAAAAATTTAAAAATTGAGCCACTCCTAGTTTGGAATTTATATTTTTATGCGATGCCTACTTCAATTTCATATATCTACCCAGTTTTTCGAGATGAATTATTTTGCCAAAGTAGGGACTTAATCCTACTGATTGATTAAATTTGCTGCGCCACAAAAAAAAACTGATCCAGACAAAGCAAGAAAGAAAAAAAATTATGGAGGCTAAAAAAATTTGGTGGCAAAGAAGACCTTAACACCAATCAAGCTTTTTAGTTGAATAAATTCTCCAAACCCGTTAAAAACATTCAAATGTTATTTCGAAAAGAACGTGAAATAAGGAATCAGTTATTCAAAAGGATAAAGAAGTTGTCACACTACAAGGATCACAAAATATAATGTTTTTTTTTGCGATCAACATTTCTTTTAAAGAATTGTTCGATTATGATTGACAAGTTGTGGGACCAATTTTCTCTCTAATGAAACCAATTCATTAGATTTAATCGATCACTCAAGTGAAAATACAGGGTTGCCCATATTCGACGGACCCATGTTTTTTAAAAAAAAATCAAAGAAAAAAATAAAAATTTGGCGGTTGGCAATCTAATTCATTTAATTTGTTCCAAGTAGATTTGTTTACATCAATTTTTGAATATGATATCTCTCAAATGGCCGCCTCTGGCGTTGATGGCGTATTGTGCCCTTTTTGCAGCATTTTCCATCGTTTTCGCCAACATTTCGGCCGGAATAGCGGCTATTTCTTCACGAATGTTGTCCTTGAGCTCTTCTACGGTCCTTGGCTTGTTAACGTAAACCTTTGACTTCAAATGTCCCCACAAGAAGAAGTCAGCGGGCGTCAAATCGGGCGAACGCGGTGGCCAGTCCAAAT
>JAHXMU010026179.1:351413-384789 GCA_019455685.1 Philornis downsi
GTTATGGCGTTGCCAGATGGGTCCGTCGAATATGGGCAACCCTGTACGTTCCGCTACTACTTAATATACTGAAAAAATGATTCCATTGCATGATAATGCTGGTTCGTATATTGTGATGCAGGTTAAAATCTATTTAATTGGGTAGTCCTAACCCAAACGTTTTCCTTTTCGATTATCACTTTTTTTGATCGATAACATATAGCCTGTTTAAGATAGCCTGTTTAATTGACCCAATTTATGGATAGCTTCAAACAACAAGGTTACGGTATTCGTGTGCTATCAGAAAGCTGAGAGATTGTAGTATGAACAACATTTTCAATAACACGTAATGTATGGTTTTTTCATGATAAATTTTTTACAAAAAAAAAAAAAAAAAAAAAGACTCAAATTAATAGTAATGTTGTATTTCTAATGACTATTTAACCTTTTGTCTTGCTGTTTGATTTTGGAGTATTATTTGGTTGGACGTTTTTATATTTGCAATTATTTATTATTACTAACAAACAATATTATTCAAAAACCTTGTGATATTAATTGTATTGACAACTGGCTGGACTGACAGCTATTTCGGTACTCGCCGAATACGCTTTCTCGAACATTATTGCAACTTTAGGAGCCTACAACTGCACAAACAATTGAGAGGTTTTGCCCACTGGTAAGAAAATATTTTCAACGAAGAGCATAAGTTTTATATACTTGAAGTTCTTCTCTATGTTTTTTTTTTAGTATGAATTAATACTTTTTATTTACAAGATGTGCAGACCAGTTTATGAACTATATTTTTCGTAAAGATACGCTATTCTATGTAGCTCCTGAATTTTGTTTTGCACCCTCTGATATTTCTCATAATTATTCATTGAAAGGCCCCTTATCATTAACTCCCCTTTAACTGATGAATGGTCAGTTGGTTTTCATGTAGACTCTTACCTGCATACTCGTACTTAGTATTCCTGGTGGTAGTGGTGATTCGACCCTACACTCATACATAGTTTATGACTGTGAGTGAGGAGTTATGCGTGCGTCTAAGTGTTGCAAAAAATGGTTATGGTTAAAGAATAAATTCCGGCACTGCATTTCTCCATCCGTAAAAACACTGTCCTTTAATGAAAAAAAAAAAACGTGTATGTTAATTCATAAAAAAAAAAAACTTTTTCATTAAAAAACTTTGTATGCACGTATAATATAATAATAATAAAAAAAAATACCATTAATTCGCAAATGACCATTTGTTCACCTCCATGCGAGTGTCGATGAGGGCATTAACGATTGAAACTTATAATTACTGGCTAATTTTCATCACAATGGCTAAATGTGTGCATTTTAATACATTTTTCGACAGAAATGGAAAAAAAACCTAATTTCGAACATTATCCTAATATTAAAGAGAAATTAGAGTAATAAATCAACGAAAATACTTACGAAATCTCATTATTGGAAAGTTTGGTTTATGAGATTCTGTGGTCTTTTTCACATTTTCGCGATATTATTTAAACTCAAATTGAAATTGTAGTCGTTATAGCTTTTCATATTGATCTTTCTTTTACTTTATTACCTTTATAATCTAACGCTAACTGGCGATACATCAGACACAAAGGTGGTAAATTATACATATTTTTGGAAATTATTAAACAACTTCTAAATTGTACAATTGTATAAGAGGTCGGTCGTCGAAGACTTGCCCATTAAAAATGTTGTAATATTTGTCAATTTTGTTTTTTTTTTTTTTTTTAATTTCAGTATATCGTAGGAATATTTCAAATTTGAAGAAAAATATTTCACTGTTCCATGCAGTCACCTTTGGCGCGGATAACTGCGTGTGAAGACAGGCTTGAATCTTCACTCGTAGCACGAATGCGGCCTGATGATATTTTGTCCTATTTTCGGTCAAAACCAATATTTAAGACGTTGACCGTTTTATATTTTTTAGGTGATATTTTGACTCCCAAAATGGAGCATATGGCAAAATGTATTGAATTTAAGTCCATTGCATATGGTGGCCATTGTTGTAAAGAAATGAGTCTAGAAACTTTTTCTTGTAAAAAACTTTAGATTTCACAGGCCTTTAGGGATAGTGATGGTGAGTCTTGTTTAAATGGCCAATGGTTTCTACAATTTTTTTACATGTCCGAGATAGTAAAGCATAGTTTAAAATCTTTTACGGTAGATTTGTTGATTTACTTTTATGTCTTTTTCGACAAAAGCGAGCGGTGAGCGACCTGTGGCAGCTACAGCGCCCCAAATCATCACTGATGCAGGCACTTGTTTTCATACAGCAATTTGCTGTTTTAAATTGTCTTCTGATTTGCACTGTAACACCATATATGATTGCTGTATTTGTTAACATATCGCTGTACCGCATAAAGTTTTTCGTCAGAAAACACCAAATTTTCAAGTTCGCCACCAACGTGTTAGTGTTTTAACACCTTTGATCCTGCTGGACCAATTGTCTTTTGTGCATTTTTTAAATTCTACAATTTTTGTGTTTTGCGAGGCTTCATTGCCAAAAAAAAAAACTAAAAAAACAAAAAAAAAAAAAAAAAAAAATGCCAACCGTGACGTGTTAATCAGTATACGCGACTATTGTTCGCATAATTGCAGGTTCAACCCCGCATACAGCCACAAATCATTATATGAGCCGTGGCCATCTCGAACACTTAGAGTAATTGAATAACCGACAAGTCTGCTAAATGCTTCTCGAACCGTGACATTCGGAATCTTCGTTAAACTATAGGTCGTATTGAGTGAGTTTAAAAAGAGATTGGCTGGTAGCTCATTGATTGTGAGAAACTCTTCCATGTCCCATTCATGAGAGCAAATGAGGTACAAAATATCCATTTGTAGCTCAAATTTTAATATGAGCCCCATGCTACGGTCAGACACATTAAAATTTTTTGGTAATTCAACTGCATTTTGCCGTGAATTACGTAGGAATTCTGGTCTTCGCCCTTCGTACCATTTTTGACGATTTTTTGATGTTACCAGTATCACTGTAACGTGCAATGATTCAATACACAAAAATTTTGATCACACCTAAATGTGAATGAGGTACTAACTATGGCTAATTGCGATTTTCTAAACAATTACAAAGCAAGTATTTAAATTCCATTTTAATAACCTTTTTCGGACTGCGACGTACAACAGTATGCTTCTGGCTTATAAACAACATAACAGGTTAACGCTTGTCAAAAACTGTGGGCGCTGTTATTAGCCGTTGGGTTGCTACAACAGCGTAAAGTTGTTAACACTTTAAGCGTCTAACCCTATGTATCATTGATTACTTAGGCATGCTGTGCTTCGAATACGTCGACTTTCATGGGGAGTTATAATTTTTAACGATACTTAAAATTGTCCAAAAAGATTTCAATAAAAAAAAAAAAAATGAAAATATGTTGTGAAATTTCGCCTAAAATGTCGAATCAAATAGATTTTGTTTTGACTACCTTTCATAACTTGTTGTGTGATTTTTGTTTTTTCCTACGTCACATGTGGTCTAAGATATATTCGTTTAGTTCAGCTGATTGAAATACTTAAATATATAAATGTTAAGCCCAATAAAAACTTATATCGATCAACTTTGAATGATTTTCTCATTCCCATTCTCTCTGTCTGTACAATTATGAACAAATTTCAACAAAAATTGTTCTCTCACGTCAAAATGTATTCAGTGCCACTAAATTTGTAAAATTTGATATATAATTTGTTAAAAATAACGGGAATTAGTCAATAAAGAAACAAAAACATAAAAAAGTTGTTATTTATTATTGTATTGCCTTCAGAATAGGACCTTTCAGTTCTTGCAGCGAATTATCTTTTACAACATCTATCGACTAGAAATGAGTACATTCGAAGTGGTAATTTGAATTTTGGAGAAAGGAAAAAACTGAATTTTTGCTCAGATACTCGTTCACAATAGTAGCCATTGAGATGATGCGATATGGGGGTGTGAAATCTGTAAGTTTTCTTCCCATAAGACTGACCTTTTTCTCATAAAACTGACCTTTCCAGCAACATGCTAAAGTAATATCATTCATTTACCGTCCGACTTTTGGCAATAATTTCGAGTACAAAACATCGCAACAGTCAATTTTGTCGATTTTTGCTCAATTGCAAAGCGAAGCTTCCAAAGCTCATGTCCCATCAATGGTTATAAACGGAATTAGATCGTTCTGGCAAGTCTTTAGTGACTTTTGCCCGAAAAAGTTGTTCAAGAATTGTGTACAGTTATGAATTTTTGACCAGATACTCATCCACAATGGTAGCCTTTGAGATGATGATTTATGGCGGTGCAAAATCTGCAAGTTTTCTTCCCATAAAACTGACCTTTTTCTCATAAAACTGACCTTTTCAACAACACGTGAAGGTAATATCATTCATTTACCGTCCGAATTCTGGCAAGAATTTCGAGTACACAACGTCGAAATAGTCAGATGTTTTGATTTCTGCTCCATTGGAAAGTCAAGCTACCAAAGCTTATGTTAAAATCGGAATTAGATTGTCCTAGTAAGTCTTTAGTGACTTTTGCCGATAGAGTCGTTGCAGAATTGTGTATAATTTTGTGTTGGGTTGTTAGGAAAGTTCGTTCAGTTAATTAGTTAATTAATTAGTTAGTTGACGTATGGTGACGTCACTTCTCATGACGAAGAGTTTCTTTAAACACTATCATAGCTTCCTTCCATCTCTTCTCTAAACTGTTTACTTATATTCCCGTTCTAAGCGTAAGTGGTTATAGCATTTTAAAAAAGTTTTAAAAGGTGGTAGAAATGAGCGAAAAATATCATTTTGGGCATATTATGCTGTATCATTTCCACAAACGAAAAACGGTTTCTGAAGCCAGCCGAAAAATAAAGTATGTTTATGAAGAAAACAGACCAACCGAAAGAACTTGCCAGAAATGGTTTAAAAGATTTTCTACGGGCGACTTAGCCGTAACGGACGGCACCCTCTCTGTTTCCCAGAAGGTGAGGGAAATAGCTGAAATAATCAAAAAATCAGTCTCAACCGTTCACGGGGTCATAAAAGAGCTCGGATTTGTGAGCAACCTTGATGTGTGGGTACCTCACTCCCTCACCGAGACCATCGCCTGAATCGCGTTGACGTCTGCGATAACTTAAGGATAACACACCATTTCTGTAGAACCTCATCACTGGGGATGAAAAATGGATAGTCTACAACAATGTAACGTGGAAAAGATCATCCACCTCAATCCACCTCTAAAGCGGGCCTTCACCCCAAGAAGGTAATGTTGTCGATTTGGTGGGATGTCAAAGGAGCTGTCTTTTCTGAGCTTCTCCCAACAAATCAAACAATTGATGCGGATTACTATATCTTACAATTAGAGAAATTGAAGGCGGCTTTGGAAGTAAAAGAGTCGAAGCTTATCAATCGGGGAGACGTCATCTTCCATCATGACAACGCCCGCCCTCGCACTACCTTGCGAAGCCGTCAGAAACTGTCAGAGCTTGGGTGGGAAGTTTCAGCTTAGCCACCCTACTCAGACATCGCCTCATCTGTCTACTACATTGTAACGAGCACTGTGAACAAACTAAATGCCAGATCACGCACAAGCCCCACGTCAGTGCAGAGAGAGTTGGCACAACTGCAACTTGACGACAAAAATTATTTTGACAAGGGGGATTTTTAAACAATCAATTTTCAGTAACTCTTTGACACAATGTATACTTATATAGCCCTGATCGTTATACAAGGTGTCCGTCGGAAAAATATACTACTTTGTTTTGCCGCCATTTCGGCAAACATTAGCCTTGACAGTTCATAGTTGGCAGCCGTGAAGTAGAAACGTGGCAAATTTATTATTGAAAAATATTCGATAAACCAACGTGTTTCAATCGTTAAAACATTTTATCAAAATCAGTCATCGATGACGATGAGAATGTTACATGAAATTTTTGAGAGGAACAACGCGCGAATAAGACGCACTATTTATCGTGTAGTTAATGATTTCGAAGACAGAGAGTCTGTAGCTGATAGGACCAAGCATGGACCACAACGTACTGCAAGATCGGCTGAAGACATTACTGCTGCTCAAGAAAGTGTTCCGAACAATCCATCAACCTCAATTCGACGCCGTGATCAGGAACTTGGTCTTCAAAGAACAACTTTGTCCACAATTTTGCACAAAGATTTGCATTTGTTTCCATTTAAGATTCAGTTGATGCAAGAGCTTCTTCCACAAGACCATTTACGCCGCCGTACATATGCCAATAGGATGTTATAGCTCACCCATGACAAACCCGATTTTCATAAAAAAAATCATAATGAGAGACGAGGCACATTTTCATTGGAATGGACATGTGAATAAACAAAATAGTCGGTTCTGGGCAATGGAAAACCCTCAAATTATTCATCAGTCATCTTTGCGTCCATTGAAAGTAACAGTCTGGTGTGCAATTTGGTCAGGATGAATGATTAAACCTTACTTCTTTGAAATTGAAAACGGCGTAACGGTAACTGTCAATGGGGCCCGATTTCGGCTTGATTAACTTGTGGTATTAACAAGACGGTGCCACATCGCATACAGCCAGGATTACCATGGAATTACTGCGAGACCTCTTCCCACAACAAGTTATTTCAAGGAATGGTGGTGTTGATTGGCCTTGGCTTATTTGAAAAGCAAGGTTTATGCAAACAAACCAGAAACGCTTCAGCAACTCAAACGAAATATTCGTGATGAGATTAATGAAATACCGCGTGAAATGTGTGAGAATGTAATGAAAAATGTGCTCAAGAGGGCTCGCATTTGTAAGGCTAACAGAGGCGGACATTTATCTGATATTGTATTCCATATATAATTGCCGACATTAAATAAAACATTTATTAATACAAGATAAATTCTCTTTCATTTAATCAAAAATTATAAAGAAACATAGTAGTATACCTTCCCGACGGACACTCTGTATAAAGCGATGTCTATCGAAATATGCATTTCTGTCTATCCGTGTGTTTGGAGGCTGAAATTGAACGTAAATGTGCCTTTTAGTCATAAGCAGGGACAAAATCGGGCAAGTACGAGAAACCTTACCCATGCAAGGACTAAACCTACGTCTGGAATTGTAGGCTTTTTGATGGATGTTTAAAGAACCACTCCAATTTACATATATTTATAAGAAAATCGAGGGCATATTTATTAACACCGAAACATTGCGATTTTCCGCATAAAAAATTGGATTAAACGAACGTACTGAAGCGCCTGTCCATTTATTTGAAATTATTAGAGCTTAATCTTTATCATCATGTTTTAAAATTTTTCATAATTCATTTTTTTCAAGATTGTGGTATTACATTTTAATATTATGTATTTCTCAAAGACAAAGACATTTAGCCCTAAGGAAAATATTTAAGTAGCGAAAGTATCCGAAAAAAAGTTTATAAAAAATTGCAATATTCATTTTCCTTCCATAATATTTCCGTTCCACAAGGAATGACTTGTCCATATATATGTTCATTGCAATTCCAATTCACAACGTTCTTTTGCTGATTTTGAGATATTTGAATGCCCAATCAAAAACAAACGAAAAGTGACAGAAAGAACGATAATAAAAATGGTAGAATGAAGCGGGGAGAGCTCACATTGAAAGGAAGTATTCCTTAGACGAACAGACATACAGATTCATTCGTTCACACATAGACTTCCGGTGAATTGGTTGCACAATTTGATACAATTGCGTTTTTATTTGAAGACCAAGTCAAAACGATTGAATACTTGACCCATCCTCACTGATTGCCTGACAGGACACCGGAAGATATCACAGCTGATATATTAAACGATAGCTAAAGTAACAGATGAAAAGTAGTTATCGGCGACACATGACAAACAAGTAAGTAAACTATAACCATTGCAAAAAAAAAAAAAGTACGTAATACAAGCATTACTATCGTCATATATGTTTGTATTTACTGCCATCCAAGGACAAATATATGACGAAAATATACAAGACGAAAGAATAGTTGAAAGTATACTGAAGTTAGATTTAAATCATTCGCACTCTAGTAGGAAGATAGTTTGTGTATCTGAGGAGAGATAACGTTGTGGTTTGCTCTTGGAATTAAAGTTAGTTATCTTCATCAACGTTTATGTGCGCAACATTCTTTGACCAAATGCGAGCAACCATAATAAATAGTTATCCATTTTTCGGTTATAAAAGTAAAGTTAAATAGAACATACATAAAGCTACGATTTCTATGAAACTTTTATTTCATTATAATGCCTTAACTATGTCATTATGTACGAAATACAATAAAATTTAAATGACCACCTCTAGATTCGTTGCAGCAGTGGTAGTTTTTGACCACTTTTCCCCACATTTCAGGCAATATCTCAACGTTTTTGGTTTTCATATGCTCCAACGTTTTGGGTAGATACGGCCTTTAACGTAGTCCAATAAAAAAACTCTAACTTCGTCAAATCGCATAATCTTGGTGGCCAATCGACATCGCCAAAATATGAAATTACGCGTTCTGGAAACTTCTTATGCAATAAAGTCAAAATATGTCGTGTTCTGTGGCTCGCGACACTGTCTTGGTGAAACCACATATCGTCCAGTTCATAATCTTCAATTGTGGGCCAAAAATAGTTAGTTATCATACGGCCTTATCGCTCTGAATTGATGGTAACAGTTCCTCCAGCGTCATTTTCACAACAATACGGCCCATTGACATCTCCGGACCGTAATGCATACAAAACAGTCACTTTTTCTGGATGCAGTGGCTCTCCCACAATCACTTCTAAGTTCTCCGAGCTTCATATGCAACAATTTTGCTAAACAATCACCGCTGAAAAAATTATTTTATAATCTTTTCAATTCCTTTCACAGTAAGTTGATTACGACGACCATAATCGCACCGTAATGCACGAAAACTGCCCGCGTTTGAATCACCATTTTTGTATTAGATTTTAACTATTTTTACGCGTTCTTCGATTTTGCGACAAACCTTACACTAAGTGAATAACACTTTAGATGATAGGTATTAACAAGTTGACAGTCTTGCCAGTTCGGCGGTTTTGAAACCATCAAATGGATAACCTGTTAATTACAGCGTTGGATTGTTTACAACTTAAGGAAATAGTTATACCTATATAGTTTTATGACCTCGGCGGAACATAAAACGGCATAAGCGACAATAATTCAGAACTATCAATTATACCAACTAATACATCGAATACAAATAACAAGGTGTGATAAATACGACGATATTGCAATGGCTGTAAGCCCAGTAACCAGCATCTGGAAGTATAAGGAGGCACAAAATCACCAAAGTTAATTGGGGAGAGAGCAAATTTCAGAAAGACCCTATGAATTCTTTCTATGCGAGATATACATATATGGACTTGGCAAAGTGACTCTAAACAATAGAGGCATATATCAACTTTGATCTTAAATATCGGTGAAATCGGAACTATTTCTTCTAATATATAGGTACGTTAGTATAGAATAAGCTTTTTGGATTAAATAATGTATATGCGAGTTTAAAGTCAGTGCCGCATCGAAAACAACACCTAAATTCATTTTAAAGGGTGTCCAAACAAAAACGCAAGATTTAAATTGGCGCCATTCGAAGTGTCATTGTTAGACATTTGAAAAATTGTTATTGTTTTGCTAGTAGAAGGTACGAGGTTAGCAAAAATGGAGCGCTACACGAAAGAACAACGCATTCTCATTGTGAAATTGTTTTACCAAAATGGTGAAAGTTTTGCGGCTACAGTTCGTAAATTGCGATCGATTTGGGGTCACAATAATGTTCCAAAAGAGTCAACTGTAAAGAAATTAATGGATAAATTTGCCAAAACTGGGTCTGTTAGTGATGTAAAGACAACAACGCGCCTTCGACCAGGTCGATAGGCCGAAAATGTCACAGCTGTACGTGATGATGTCGCTCAAACTCCATCCACCTCAATTCGACACCGAGCTCAGCAAGTTGGTGTCTCCAAATCCACTATGCAGCGAATTTTTAAGAAAGATTTGCATCTTCATGCATACAAAGTTCAATTGACTCAGGAACTGAAGCGAGCTGACCATGGACAGTGAAAATGCTGATTTTGCCGCTAAAATCATCTTCAGTGACGAGGCCCATTTCCATATTGATAGCTTTGTCAATAGGCAGAATTGTCGCATTTGGGGTGAGGAAAGCCTCGAGTGATTCATGAGAAGCAAATGCATCCTCAACGTGTCACTGTGTGGTGTGGATTTTGGGCTGGAGGAATCATTGGACCTTTTTTTTGAAAATGAGGCATGTCAAGCGCAAACAGTCAATTGTGTTCGGTATCGTGAAATGATAATCAGTGTTTTCGTGCCTAGAATTGAAGAAATCAATGTGGACGTCATGTGGTTTCAACAAGACGGCGCCACATGTCATGTAGCCAAAGAAACAATTCAATTGCTGCATCAGTCATTCAAATCTTGCGTCCTTTTTGGGACACCCTTCATCAAAAAAATAATGTCTACCATTTTATTGCCCCCGGAGATTTTGCAGGAACCCATCGAGTACCTATTTTTTTTTTTTTTTTTTTTTTTGCATCTATACATCTATCTATACTTGAACATACTATTTCAATACTGGTCATACACATTTCCAATATTCTCATTCTCATCCCAGAGGAAGAAAACATTCTTCCTCTTTTTCCTCGTCAGCACTATCGCCATTGAATTCACTTCAATTCTTGTAGCAATAATACAGTCATTACAATCATCAGTTTGTATTACGAAGAAAACCAAAGAAAATAAATTAATTCGTTCCTCTGTTCGTCGACAAATCTAAAGCTAGCTGGGGGCGGACCCATTGTGGTAGGACTGGACACTCCAGCCAAGGGTGGAGACTCTTTGTATGGCAGTGGTTTAGTGGGCCACAGAAATAAAACGAAATGGCACAACTTTTCACGGATTTCATTCTATTCTTGTGCATGAGCTTACTCTTCCAATGAAATCATTCTCGCTCTTTTAACATTTTTCCTTTCATATCCATTTGGTCGTTTTGTTTGGTTGGAGTTCAAAGGTATACATTGTTGTCATCCTGGAGGAGCCGTTGTCATGCAGAGACCGCGGGACAACAAATTGAAAATAATTGAATGCTTAGACCATCAAACGTTTGGACATCATTCAATTTGCAATGAACGAGCGGCCAATGAAATAAATGAGAGGCAAATAAACGTTGGCTATGTGATGGTGTCAATGACTAAAAACTGAAGGGGATCTGCAAATATAGAAAATAAATTTTCCAATTTAAAGTCTGATATAGAGAACAGCAAAATAAATATTTTAGCAATTCGACAGATATAGAATAAATTAACTAAACACCGGTGTGAAACCAAGACTTTCACGGAAAATATGTGTTTCGGTGTACTGGGACCAAATTTTCTATGGAAAATATGTCTCGCTGTATAGGAGGCGAAGTTTTCTATAGAAAACATTTGTTTCAGTGTACTAAGACTGGACCTTCTACGGAAAACATATGCATTGGTGTACTGAGAACTAGATTTCTATGGAAAAGCATGTATCTCAGTATACTGAGACCAATTTTTCTTCGAAAATTATGTGTCTCAGTACACCGAGATCAAGTCTTCTGTGGAAAATATGTATCTCAGTAAACGAAAACCGATTTTTTTTATGAAAAACACGTGTCTTGGTATACTGAGACTGAGTATTCTATGGAAAACATGTGTTTCACAGTACTAAGGTTGGATTTTCTTCTGAAAACATTTGCATTGGTATACTGAGAATAAGATTTCTGTGGGAAAGCATGTGTCTCAGTATACTGGGACCAATTTTCCTTGCAAATTATGAGTCTCAGTACATCGAGACTAAGTCTTCTGTGCAAAACATGTATCTCACTAAATTAAAACTTAAACTCAAGTTACCTATAGAAAATATGAGCGTCAGCAAACAGTTACACAATTTTATACGGAAGCATGTCTCTCCATATACTAAAACTGAATTTTCTATAGATAACATGTGCCTCAGCATACTGAGATCGAGTTTTCGGTGGAAAGCATGTGTTCCGGCACACTAAGATTGGTCTTCTATGGGAAAAATGTATCTCAGCACAGGGAGACTAAAGTTTTTGAGGGCAAATATATATTTCCATATACTAGGATAAGGGTTTCTATGGAAGACGTAGATCTTAGCATACAGAGACAAAGTTCTCCGTGGAAAACATGTGTCTCAGTGAACAGTGACAGCGTTTATTTTTCGAAAAACGTGTGTCTAAGTGTACTAAGAGTAGATTTTCTACGCTAAACATATGGATTGGTGTACTGAAAACAAGATTTCTACATATTGGTGCCTCAGTGTATTGAGAGCAATTTTTTACAAAAATTATGTGTCTCAGTGCACTGAGACCAAGTCTTCTGTGAAAAACTTATATCTCATTAAATTAAAACCAAATTTTCTAATAAAAACGTTGGTCTCATTAAGCTGAAGCTAAGATGTTGGGGAAAATATGGGCATCAGTAAACAGGTACAAAGTTTTTTATGAGAACTTGTGTCTCAGTATTCTAAGACTGAATTTTCTGTGGATAGCATGTGTTTCCGAATACTGAGATCGACTTTACGATAGAAAGCATATGTCTCGGGACACTGAGATTGCTCTTCTATGGAAAAAATGTATCTCAGTACACTGAGACCAACTTTTTTGTAAGAAAGTATATATCTCCATGTACTGGGTGGGATAAGAGTCTCAGTAAACCCTGACAGAGTTTATTTTTCGAGTAACGTGTGTCTCAGTGTACTAACACTGGATTTTCCACAGAAAACATATGTATTGGTATATTGAGAATAAAATTTTTATAGAAAACACCTGTCCCAGTATACTGAGAGAGTATACTTTTCTGCAAAAATTATGTGAGCAAGCCTTCTATGAAAAACTTGTACCTCAGTAAATTGAAATCGAAATTTCTATGAAAAAACGTGGGTCTCATTAAACTGAAACTAAGGTTGCTATGGAAAACACGGGCGTCAGTAAACAGGCACAACATTTTCTATGGAAAACATGTGTCTCGGTATACTAAAACTGCATTTTCTATGGATAGTTTTCGAAGGAAAACGTGTGTCTGAGGACACCCAGGGTTTCTATGGAAAATATGTACCTGAGTGTACTGAGACCAAATTTTGTATAGGAAAACATTTGTCTCAGCACTCTGGGATCAAGTTTTTTGTAGGGAAATAAGTGTTTCCATGTGCTAGGATAATGGTTTCAACAAAGACGTGGGTTTCTGCATACAGAAACAAAGTTTTCTATAGAAGACATATCTTACCACTCTGTGGCCAAGTTTGTTGTGAGAAATATGTGTCTTCATATATAAGTGTAAGGGGTTCAAAAACGACGTGAATCTCAGCATACAGAGCATGTGAAAAGTTTTCTGTGAAAAACATGTGTCTCAATAAAAAATGACAAAGTTTTCTTTTTTTTTTTTGAAAGATATGTGTCTCAGCATACTAGAACTGAATTTTTTATGGAAAATATGTATATTGATCTACTGAGAAGAAGTTTTCTAAGGGAAAGCGCGTATCTCAGAGTACTGATATAAAGTTTTCAATGGGGAAATATGTATTTCAGCATACTGAGATCAAATTGTCTGTGGGGAAACATTTCTCAGAAAGCTTCGATAAAGGCTTTTGGCGAAAAATGCGTGTTTTAGTAGTAAGGAGACAAAGTGATTCCTTATATTCTGGGAAAATCTATTACGAAAATCATGTGTCTTCCGAATAGTGATGAAGTTTTCTATTGAAAAATCATGTTTCGATATGCTAGTTGTCTAGGTAAATCATGTAGCTGACGGAGACTTGGGGTTCAGCGAACTCATAAGCTACTTGCAAAAACGTACATATCTATGTCTATGGATTAATTTTGGCCAGCCTTGCCATATATTTTTTACTATCCAATACCTAATTTTTCTGAGGAAATAATTGTTTTCACCGCACTGAGATACATTATTATTTACGAATATTTTCAGTAGAAAAAGTGAGTGGATAAGCTTTCCAGAAGTTAATGTTCAACTATGTTGTCAACGAAACATAACTGCTGTCCTTTCTAAAAAAGTTTCTGTAGAAAGTTTCAATGCGCTACATTGTAGTCATTTTTAGTGGTAATTATCCTTATTTCATCCTTTCCAGCGAACATTCCATATCATTAGTACACTTCGGCTGTCTTTTTGCACAGCTGTGATAGTCATTTACATGAATTCTCATTCATGAGTAATCCTTTAATGCATTTCCTTAATGTGTTTCGCATAGTTTTTCATCAGGCTCCATCGAGATGACTTTGAAATGCCCTCATACTCGCATCACCGCTGTCCTGCTGTGACTTGTCTTAATTCTGCTCGTCATCATCGTCGTTGTGTAAAAAAATGTATTTATGCATTTAACTCGTCTTGAATTTTTAATTAATATTTAATGATTTTAACAATTTAGCACACATTTTGCAAATTTTTTGCCTGCATCCCTTTTAGTTTGTATCCTGGCTAGATCGGAGGATGCGATACCAAAGTTGTAATACAGATGTGAAGGCATACTGCCACACACACATTAATACACATGTAACACATACTTATGCTCTTATATTGCACATCATAGCTATGATGGCATACAAAATGTTTGCCATAGTATGTGTATGACAGAGAGGAACAACATTGGTGACACACTTACAAAGGAGTTCAGGATATCTTTACACTTCACATGTGCACGAGTGTGCGAATGTGTGTGTATGTGTGTTACGGTCCTCTCGGTTGCTTCAGGAAGTCAGTGTTTGTTTAAATTGCATGTTTGATCAACTAAGGACATGTCGTACTATTACTAGAACATTTCAACTCTATTGCTCAAACATGGAAAACTACAACTTCCGTTATAGTCACATTTAATGTAAAATCTCTTATTGTACCAACTCCTAGTATCGTTAGGGTATCTCATGTGGTGGTGTATGGCGACATATGTATATATAAGTCAGATGTTTGTGTCAACTAGTTCCACATACCAATGATGATCATAATGATGTTGCCCATGTACGACGACGCATTGTTGATACTGGTGGCTGTTAATAATGATGACACGTGCATTTGCTTACTTTTATGTAGGCACATCGTCTATGCCTTCTACAGAATCTTGTATCTCGTATGGCAAAATAAGGATTTAGTTTTTAATGTTGTTAAAGATCTTTTTGTTTATATTTGTTCTTTTACAAATTATATGTCACACAGCACAAACTAACATAGATACTCGTATGAGCTGATATACATTTGAGCCTATGCTTAGAACAAATCTCTTCATATTTGTCGTTGGTTGGTTAATTCTTTTCATCTTAATCCGCTTTGTGGTGCTGTTTGCCATTTGCATTTGTGATTTGTAATGTCTATGAGGTAGAATGACATGAATTTAAGATAATCAGATAATCCGAAAACAGAATAGTTTAATTCAATTGTGTCAGTGACTGAACTACTCGAAAACCATAGGAAAGAGTTGCAAGAAGTGCATAATTTAATCAGTGACTTTAAGTGTTTTCAATTCTACAGTTTATCATATTTCTAATCAAAATGGAGTGGTATGCAACAGCGCCATTAAAGTTGGATGAAAACATATTCTAAAATCATACGAGGGCGCTTCTAAAACTAGCTGACTTGACGTGTAGATGGTGCCAGTAGTTTGAAAAGTGTTAATCTTATAAAACATATGGTTTAGTATTTTTATTTGACCCATCAAAAGTAAACGATATCTGTGAACTTGTAAACATGGAAAAAATTGGTCACCGTTATGTAATTCAATATATCCATTTGAAATGTCTCTCTCCAACCAATACTATAGCCAAGCCAGATTCTATCCGTGGGGAGTCTGTACTTCGTTATACTGCAAAATATTGGACAGCTGAGCTTAAACGAGGCCGTACAAGCTGCCAAGATGAACATTGTTTTGGTCATTCAATTGAAAATCCACAAAATAATATTGAATGATCGTCGGCTGAATATGCGTGAGCTAGCTAAAATGATAGGCATTTTAAAAAGTTCTATGGATCGTATATTGGCCGAAGATTGGAAGATGAGAAAGCTGTGCGCAAGATGGATGCTGCAATTGCTTACGATAGAGCAAAAACAGCGTAGTGAAGATGTTTCAGTAAAGTATTTGGCGTTGTTTCACCGCAATAAAGCCGAATTTGTGCGTCGATTTATAACCATGGATGAGACCACCCACCACTTTACATCTGAGACAAAGGAACAGTTAAAATAGTGGACTGGAATGGGAGAATCGTGTTCAAAGAAGGCAAAGGCAGTACCATCTGCGGGCGAGGTCGTATCGTCTGTTTTGTGCGATGCGTATGGGATTATTTTTATTGATTATCTTCAGAAATGATTTGCCATAAACGGCCAATATTACGTAAATTTATTGCAGCAATTAGACAACGAAATTATGGAAAAAGGCCGGGTTTGGTCAAAAAGAAAGTATTGTTTCATCAAGACAATGCTAGAGTTCACATATCCACTTTTGCGATGGCCAAAATTAATGAATTGAGGTTCGAACTGCTTCACCACGCATCCTATTCACCAGATTTAGTTCCCCCGGACTATTTTCTAATTCCAAAATTGGAAAAAATTGCTCGGTGGTAAAAATATTACCAACAATGAAGGGATGGAATCTGCGGTTGATGGCTATTTTAAGGAGTTTAACAATTCTTATTATGAACAGCGTATAAAAGCTACCGAATATCGGTGGAAAGAGTGTATAGAACTAAAAGGAGATTATGTTGAAAAATAAAGAAAAATTTTCCCAACATTTTTGGGTCTTCTTTGTTTTGTCGGCTAATTTTGGGACCCAACTTCCTAACTTAAATATAATGCGGATTGAATTGTCAGTACATGACATTTTCTAAGTCTTTTCCTAGCGTAATCTGGTTTGGTCAATACTTTAATGTTATTAAGCCATTCCTAGGGCTTATTTCTTTTTTGCATATAGCGTACTTATATTGATAGGACATGTTGTTTCCCACATCAATAATGCACTTATCAACTTCTTTCTGTATACCTCTAACAGTTCGTTTAAAATTGATATTTGTGTGGGCAGTGCCACGATTCTTTGTTCGGTCAAGACCTCATACAGTCTATAAGTCCCTTCTGGGCCAAATAAACATATTGTGGAAATTTCATAACAATAGTTCCATTAGTTTAGATGCCTATGCGGAACAAAGCTACAAATATACGAACAGACACACATTAAATTTTATATATATTATATATGTGTATTTATATTAATATTTGGGTGTATTCAAAACTTCTTGTGAAATGAAAGCTATTTACTTTATTGCTTATCGTTTGAAATTGAGCTGAAAATTAGTTTTTGACAGCAAAGTCCTGCCTGTTGTAGTCCGCCTCTCCCATATCAATTGTGGTCATAACATTTTTTCCCCTGGCAAAGAGCCCACGGGGGTTTAACGTGAGTCTCGACGTGAAGGCTTTACCTACGGTGTGCAACACACTTGGTATATTACAATGCGATTTCCGGCGCATATGTGACATAACCCCCATTGGCGGAGATGAGGCCTATCTTACCCCTCCGCTACTCTATGGGTCTGTAGCTTTCCCTAGCAAAGATTCGATCTTAAAACTAGCGCCTTCTTTCGATATTTCCCGAAAACATTTCAAATTTTAAGGAAAATATATCATTATGCTATGTAGCCACCTTAGCGCGGGTAATAACATTGAGTCTGTCTGAGAAGGCTTTGCATGCTGCACGCTTGCACTCTGATGGTAGTTTGTCGCATTCTTGACGAAGAGTAATCTGTAGAACATTGACGGTCTTATATCTTTTAGTTGATACTTTGGCTTCCAGAATGCACCGACCACAATGGAAAAGTTCATTGGATTTAAGTCTGAGGAATATGGTGGCTATTGCTGTAAAGAAATAAACCTGGGAATTTCTTCTTATAAAAAACATTGATTTTCATGGGCTTTATGGGATCGTGGCGAGTCTTGTTGAAACTTCCAACAGGTTTTACCGGATTGTTTACATGCCCAAGGTGACAAACTATCGTTTAAAATTTTTTCATGGTTGATTTGTTAATTTAATTTCAAGCCCTGTGGAATGAAAAGGAATAGTGAGAGTCCTGTAGAAATTGTCACTGATAAAGGCACTTACCTTGGTAGAGTATTATGCTAGTTTATTTTGTCCATTAGAATGCACTCTGACCAAATACGATCAATTTGTTTTTTTTTTCATATTACGGAATCGTAAAATATTTTTTTTTTTTGTCAGAAAAGACCGTAATTTCAACCTTGTCTCCAATGTGCAGATGTTTCAACACCTTTGTGTTAAATTTTGGATTTTTTGTGTGTTTTGTAGAGCTACACACATAAATAAATTCTTAATACGCACCCCATGGTACGAGCAGACATGTTGAAACTATTTGAAATACGTGGATCACGTTGAATTCAAGCCTTCAGCTTTCGAACCATTTTTGGCAATGATACCGGGTTTTGGAAATCTTCTTCCAACGCGTTTTTAATGCTATTCGTATCATTGTAAAGTGTGCCTTCAGATAACTTTTTTATTGGATTAATGACTGATCTTTCCATGAAAACTTCTTAATGAACTCGTGTTTTGTGGCCTTATTTGTGTTGAACTATATTCCGAAGGAGACCGATAAGGTGGACCTGACACCCATTTAAACTCATTTAAAATTATTGACTAGTCCAAAAAGATGTGTTAGGCCTCGCGTTTCGTGACTCATCAATTCAGGACTTTTTTCTCCTTTCAGTGCTGCATCAATCTCCATCTATAGTTGACAACAGATCTCAAAATGTGCTGTTTGACTTCTTGGTAGTAGTAGTTCAAAATAAGCACTTTTTTAAGATGCCATTAATGCCATTAAATTCATAACATGATCTTTTTTTGACGCAATTTAGCTTTTTATGAAATTTGAGCATCTTCATTTTGCTTAGAGAAGGATTTCATTTAACTGTAAAGAATCATTGTTATGGAAAATCCAATTTTATCTCCAACGACAATGCATTTTAAATAGAAATAATTTTCGTTTAAGCTGTAAATCGCAAGTTCCGATCCACTTTGTTAAGTGGGTATCTTTTGAGCTCAACGCACGTGCGTTCTACAGGGTGGCGCAACAGAACGTGCATATTTAAAAAATAGGTTAAAAAATAAATACAAAAGGTGTGGTTAAAATAAAACTAAGGCATTGTAGAGTAATAAATGAAGTTTATTTTTTAAAAATAACATCATCTAAATGGTGACCCTCTCTACGACGGCACTTCTCTAACCGCCAACGAAAATTATTGAAAACTTTCTTCAGTAATACTGGTGTAATGGCTGCCATTTCACCACGGATATTCCCCTTGAGCTGAATTTTCGAAGAAAAAAGGACCAATTATTCCTCTGCCAGAGATTGCTGCCCATACTGTCACTTTAGGACTATGCAATGGTTTCTGGTGTTTGATTTTGGGATTTTCACTGTTCCAGTAACGACAATTTTGACGGTTTACGAACCCATTCATAAGGAAATTAGCCTCGTCAAAGAAAAGGATATTGTCAAAATTGGAAAATCGATTAAGCATTTCATTAGCAAATGCCAGTCTTGCTATGAAGTCAAACTCTTTCAATTCTTGGGTTAATTGCAGTTTATATGGATGCAGTTTAAGATCCAATGTTAAAATTCGTTGCAAACTTCGTCGCGATAATTGTAAGACAGACGGTCTGACTCCATAACTCTCTCAACATTGTCTTCGGTCCTAGATGTTCTTGGGCGACCATTTGCTTGTGGTTTAAATGTTGAACCGGTCTCTTCAAAACGCTTTACCCATATTTTAATTAAATTAGCACTCGGAGCTTCACTAATTCGCCGTAGTCCATATTCAGCACAATATAGTCGCCTAGTAGCAATATATGAACGAGAGTTCTCGTAAAATGCGCGCACGCAAAATGAGCGACGCTTCCCGTCGAAGTGATTCATAGCGACTAAACTCCATGAGCCCGCCAACCCAACGATATAGGCATCCCCTGCCCGCGGCTTTTTTACCCCGCAAAAAAATATTGATGCAATATGTACGTTCTATGCGCCACCCTGTATTAAGACATTCATATTATGCGCATCACAAATATCTCGTCCGGTTTCACCGTCATTTTAACCTTTCTGAAATAAAAGAGCAAAATGTGGCGAAATTCAAGTTTTGGCGCCTTGAAGTTTACGATACGATTTTAAACTAAACTAACCATAAAAAATGTTGCAATATAGCATAAATTGAAAATCGAAATGTCAACTGTGTAACGGCGTAACATGCAATTTAATCACCTGAGCTAAGGTATCGTATTTAAAAAATATCAAAAAAAAAAAAAAAATATATATATCTGTATGAAAAGAACGAAATTATTTTTTGCCAACACATTTTTAAAAAATAGCTCAATTTAGAAGCTTCTACACAAATCCCTATCAGAAAAATATGCATCACTTTCGACTCCTTTTTTATTTCGTCATAATCCTGAGTCTGTTTTCGTAACAAAAACAAATGTTGTTGTTGAGTTAAAACATTTGACGAAATATTCATATGGAACTGACTGAAATATAAACATTGTCTTGCGAACTATGAATTTCGCACATCCACTGACACCCACACACTCACACATACATCAGCTTTAATTAGATTTTAGCTTTCGGCAAATTAAATGTCAAAAGAATTAACCAAATAAACTCTCGCTCTTGTCTGCTACCATTTTCGTTCACCCTGACATTTTCCACATAGATGTTGCGATGCTGGAAAATTATATTGTGGTGAATCCCCCTAAAAGTATGCAATGACGTTTAATGCTCTCATATCCACAGAGTATGCTACAGCGGTATTCGAAAGATTGTTGCGTACGCACGTATTCATATGTTGGTGAGGGTGAAAGCGAGAAATAGGAGCAGATATGCACGAGTACGACTTCAATTCTTGCTTCTAATTAACTCGCCACTTCACTTTCTCATCTCTGTTTCTCTGTGACTTTATCATCAGGGTTGTCATCAGTTTTATTGTTGCTCGTTTTTTAATTTAGTACATCATTAAACGAAAAAGAACGATTCTCTGAAGTCTGAATTGGACCATGCTCATGTAGGTAGGCAATTTTATATTATGACCGTTAAATATCTCACATTTTCCTCCAAACCCTTATTTATGGGTGATCTCTGTTTTATGCTTAGAAGTAGCGGACAATAACTGTGCTTGACTCTTTTTCTGTACTCAAACCTATGAATACTTGTTGGTTGTCATCATTTACCACAAATTATTTTGGTATTTGAATCGCGTTTGCTATGTATTTTTGCGGTAATTTGTTACATGCGTTGCTGGGCCAGCTTTGCTAAAAGTTTTGTCTGTTTTATTACCGAAAATAACTCTCACCCATCTGCTTGGGTAAACACAAAATTGTTATTTTGCGGAACATGTTTAGCATGAAAATGACCATAAAATGCATGATATGGGCTAATTAGCCATGTAATGGAACGCCTTTTCTGATGGCGATGGTGTTGGCGACATGATGAGCTGCACGTCTATTTTATTTTTATTAAAAGTAATCAGATGTTATGGGCAAGTAGCAAGAATGCAACATTTGAAGGTTTTCATTTACAGATTGTAGTTAGATTGCGGAGAATTTTCTGTGGAAGGAATGTACACTGCGGCTCACTTGAATAGCGTCCCCCTAACCATTTAACAATAGTGAGCACTACTTAAAGTACACTTCACATAACGGTTCAGTTTTAAAATATTTGTTTCTCCTACTACCACACATTACCTACAAAAAATGTCAAGCCATTTAAGTGTCCTGTTTTTTAAATTCGTTTTTTTTTTCTTTTAAATGAGTGAGAAATGTGTTCTTCTTGTTTGGTCCATCTGAATAGCACCCCTCACATGGTAATCAGTTTAAGTGTAAAAGTCTTTTGCAGATCATCATAAATCGGATTGGAATACAGTAATTGTGTATAATTAAATATAAAACAATCGATTTTAAGTAAAATGGGCCGAGCTAAATCCTTGAGTGTTGAGGAAAGATCCAAAATTAAAACCTACCGATATACAGTGCAGAATTTTTCCAATAACGTCAGTAAAAAATTTGTAGGAATTTGTTTTCTAAAATAGTCTGGCCATTGGGTATGACATTCTTGTCGGAGACTATAAAACCCCTTCTTTTCAAACCCATATTAGGTGCTCAACTAAGTTACCGCTGTTTGCCAATAGATGGCGCCAGCTGTATGTGCCGTAGTCGATTCTGCCATAACCTAAAGGTCAAGAGCCAAGTTTAGGCATTTGGTAAACATACTGCCTCGACACAATAGTGATTTCTTTTTGACGTTATATACTTTTGATTGTGTGAATATGTATGATTTTGTGACAAATAATCGTTATATGCGGGAAGTATTGATTTTCTTCAAAGAAAACGGCGGCAGAATCTCATCGAGAGCTTCGAAACGTTTACGGACATGCTGCTAAAGTAAAACAACGTGTCAAGATTGGTTCCGTCTCTTTAAAGGCGGTGATTTTGATATTGACGACGTTCGCGTGAAGGAAGGGGATTGATGGGGATTCGTGTCAAATGCAGGTGAAGCTTGCTTCGGTATTAGGAGTTACCCGCCAAGCAAGGAACATGGGTACCGTATGAGTTGAAGCCAGGGGACATTAAGCGTCGTTTTTCGCCTGTTAGCAACTGCTTCAGCGACCAGAAAGGAAGGGGGTTCTTAATCGTATTCTAACGGGTGATGAAAAATGGATTCATTACAGCAATCCAAAGAAAACGAAGTTATGGGGCTACCCGGTTATACGTCTACGTCGTCGCATCGGCCGAATATTCACGCTGCGAAGGTTATGCTTGGTGTTTGATGGGACCAGGTCGGTGTTGTTTATTACGAACTGTTGAAACCGGGCGAAACCATCACTGGGGATCGGCATCGACTTTAATTAATGCGATTGAGCCGAGCTCTGCGAGAGAAAAGCCCATAATATGCGGAGAGGCATGCAAAACTGATTGTTCAGCATGACAACGCTGGGCCTCACGTGGCCAAGCCCGATAAAACCTACCTGGAAATGCAGAAATGGGAACTCTTACCTCATGCGCCATATTCTCCAGATACTGCGCCGTCCAAGTAGCACTTGTTCTGTTCGATGGCCCATGGTCTGGGTGACCGGCAGTTCCACTCATATGACGACATCAAGGAATGATTATATTCGTGGATAGTCTTAAAAGATGAACAGTCTTACCGTGACGGAATTCGAGCTTTTCCCGGAAACATGTGAAAAAGTAGTAGCTGGCGATGGGCGATACTTCCAATGAATCCCTTGTAAAAAAGTTTTAGTAATACAGTTGAATTTTTATAAAAAATAAAAAAAAAAATTAAAAAAAAATTAAAGCGAAAGAAGGACGACAGGAAAGTACTAAAAAGACTTACAAATTAAAATGCTCAAATTCTCCACATTTTAAGTAAATATTACACCAACTTCAAATCATTAGCAGCTCAAAGAGCAGATTATAAAGTCCTACCTCTTCTGTCTATTCTCTTCCGTCCACATTTAACACGCCACCCACTCACTCACAGTCTCGGAGGAAGAAAACAGTCATTTGTTATTATTTAATTTGTTTAACTGTAACTCGAGTAACATTTGCATCCTCAATTACAAATGACAGCCAGGCAAACACTGGTAATATGAGTGGCAAAAAAACCAGCAGAGAAGAGCAAACACCAGAAAAAAAGGAAAAAATAAATAAACTAAACAAAATCGGGAAAAAGGACTAAAACTATTCCACTCGAACTCGTTGTTGCTGCATTAAACTCAGCAAGCAACTACTGCTGCTGCACCGACGGAAACAGTTGCAACAAACGGCAAAAAAAGGACGAACATGTCGTCACTAATTTAGCCAACATTTGATGCCAGAAGCAACGGATGTAACCAAAAAAAAAAAGCAAGCACAAGAAGGATAACAAGAGTAGGAGCAGTGAATGGGAACATTGTAGGACCAACAATATGGAAAAATGACTGGAAATATTTTGTCATAAATATTCACATAAGCTTCAAACATACGAGCATGGCGAACGAGTGGCAGAGGTATCGCACATTGCTCTTTGCTTCCACCCTCCCAACTACTTTATTTGCATTACGTGCAGGGGTCATTTGTTTGGGTGAACCACAGCCAGCCCAATGTTAGCATATTGTAGTAGTTTTTGCCAGCTGCTTGGATTTGTAGTCGTACTATTTTCGGAAATTCTCTTTCTCTGGATATCAAGCTTGTTGTTTTTTCTTTCTCAAATTCCTTATTTCCGGTCCCTACGTTGCAAACCGGTTTTAATGTTGGCAAAAAAGAAATGAAAATGAGATAGATGTTGGTGTAATTTAAATATTAAACACTTTTTGGTAATGACATCTCTAATGTCCTTTAATGGTTTCACAATGACCCATTGTCAGGTTCCCGTCTATGCATATTTGTGTGTGTGAATATGAGAGGAATGTGAGCCAAATGGGTTTCAATCTCAAGAGGAATTCATGCATACAACTGAAAGTAGCAAGTGGACATCATGGCCAGGATGAAGTTGTTATCACTTAACATTTAAACTTACTTGAATGAAATGTTCTGTTAAGCCCTACGTTGAATTATCTCTCTGTGGATCAATGGGTTAGGTGGTCACCATTGTATTCCGCATGATGTGTTCACTGGGGTCATTGGAGATTTTTGAAAATGTTATTGCAATGGAGTGCAATGTGGACGTCCCTGGACATAATATTATTATTTCAAATATGCCGAGAGAGACAATTGCAATTTTTCTTTAAACTTTTTACAGTTTGAAAAGGCAAAGAGCTGAAATATAAGAATGAAAACATTTAAAGCGACAATCATTTGTACACAATACGATGCTGAGACTATCAGTAAAAGCAAAAAGTAAAAATAAAAAATTTGAAAACAAAGAAAAATATATGAAGATTGCGGCCGGACGGAATTGTGGCGTTTTCTATTGGTTAGTATTCTGATATTTTTAGTGTATCTGCACTCTATAAAAATGAAGAAGTAGAAATAATATAAAATTATCAGACTAATATTGGGAAAACAGAAATAATACGACAGTCAGAATTGACAGACTCAGAAACTTCTTACTATAGCTTGAATGTATGATAACAACGGAAACGAGAATAAATTTTTAATAAATAAACTAAATTATACATCTTATAGTTACTTACAAAATTCCATATAGTTTCCGTAATCAGGAAAAATCATTTGTCTTTGACACCCCACAAATTAAGCTTATATGAAAAGGAGCTGAATAAAGTAGCCGAAATTACATCTCATCGACGGCCTTATGCTGGTGCAGTCATTTTGTGTATTATAAATCCAACTTGAAGTTCCAATTTTCGACGATGCATTCGTGCATTTCGAGTTGTATTAAGAGAGTGATGCGAATAATACTGAGTCCTAAAATCGCCAATTATATTCAGATTGTCTGCGTACACTTTGCACTCTATGTGAGGTTAGGTTAGGTCAGTGTGGCAGTCTGAATAGACAAACTCACTTAGACTGTGTAGTCCATTGTTATACTAAGGAAACTAGAGATATGGATGTCCCTAGTTTCCCCCGTTGAACCATCCTGAGCGCCTCAAGAACCTCTTAAGTCGGACAATATCTATATCATCAGATCTCCTAGGTCCCTAAAGAAATAAGGGCCCAGGGTTGATCCCCGCCTATTCGTCAGGGCGGGGCAATTGCAGAGAAGATATTCTATGGACTCCTCCTCCTCTTCATCCACTTTGCACTTTACTTCATCTCAAAAGAAAAGCCTATACATGTGGTACCACACGATCTATGCGGATAAATATCGTTGTGCTCATAAGTTCCAGTAGTAGTAGTAGAAAGCAGTAGTATAAAAAAGAAAAAAAAATTCTATATGAAAAACTGTGTATGAAGGCACATGTCTATCATGTCTATGAAGATTCATCTCTATAAGAAAATTGTCTATGAGGGCATATACGAGAGCGATCCCAAAGCTAGCCGACCTAACAAAGAAAGAAAGAAATAAATATGAAAAAAAAAGTTGGGAAACATTTTTTTTTACTTTTCAACATAATCTTCCTTTAGCTCAATACACTTTTTCCAGCGATATTCAATAGCTTCTATATCCTTTTTACAGTAAGACCTGTCAAGCTCCTTAAAATATCCATCAACCGCAGACTCCACCTCTTCATTGGTTTGCAAATCTTTTACCCTCGAGCCATTTTTTAAAGTTTGAAGGAAGTAGAAAATGATCCGAGGGAGCTAAATTCGGCGTAAGAGGTGCGCGATGAAACAAATCGAACTTTAATCCATTAATTTCGGCCATAGCAATATTGGAAGTGTGTGAACTGGAGTATTGTCTTGATGAAATAACACTTTATTTTTCGCCAAACACGGCCACTTTCCCATAATTTGATCACCTTAACGCTGTAATAAATTAGCATAATATTCGCCGTTGATGGTTTTTCCTTTCTGAAGATAATCAATAAAAATATTTGCATTCGTATTCTAAAAAAACAGACGCCATGACCTCGCCTGCAGATGGAACCGTCTTCATCTTTTTTGGACATGATTCTCCCATTCCAGTTTGCTGCTTTGACTGTTCTTTTTTATCCTTCCTTAGTGTGAAGTGGCGAACCAATGAATCATTCATTGTTGCAAATCGAAGCAAAAATTCGACTTTATTTATCGCCAAACACTCTACTGAAATATTTTCACAACACAATATCTATTGAAAGTAAGCGCGGCACTCATCATGCGTACAGTTTTTTCATTTTCAAATCTTCGGTCAATATACGATATATAGCAGTTTTTGAATTGCCTACCATTTCAGCTAGGTCACGCACCTTCAGCCGACGATCATCCAGTACTATTTTGTGGATTTTCTAAACCGTGTCTGGTGTGGACACCTCAATTTGTCGACCACTACGGTGTTCTCTTGGCAGTTCATACGTCCTCGTTTAAACTCTGCTCCACGATATTTTACAGTCGTAAACGAAGGAGCTGACTCCCCCAGAGTAGAATCTTACTCGGCTTTAATATTTGCATAACGATGACCAATTTTTTCAATGTTTACAAATTCACTGAGATCGTTTACTTTTGATGGCTCAAATAAAAATATTAAACAACGTGGCGCCTTCGAATTTAAAACATATATTTTTTGAGGTTGAAATTTTTCACCATAGTACGTTTATTTTCAAAATACTGGCACCATCTGTACGTCATGTTGGACAATTTTTGCACCGCCTCCGTGTCTATAAGAAGAGTACTCAAGAAAAACTTTTCTACAAGGAAAGTGCCCACGGAGAAACATTTCTATACGAACATATTCTGTAAAGTTACTTTTCTCGCTAGAGTGCTTTCATAGACCCTCTTCTAAAAGTTGACAACGAAGGCATTTTTCAATAAGAAAAGTGCCAACTGAGCTACAATTCAATAATGAAGATGTCTATGAAGACATATTTTTTTAAGAAAATTCGTTGCGAAGACATATTTTTGTAAGAAAAGTATATTAAGAAAAGAAAAGAGAGAAAGTATTCTATAAGAAAAGTGTATATGGAAACCCATATTTATGTGAAAAAATTCTATGAAGACAAATTTCTATAAGGACACATTTCTATAAGGACACATTTCTATTAATGTGTCTATGAAGAAACTTTTCTGTCAGAAAAATGTCAATGACGACAGCTTTCTATGAAGGCACATTTCTACAAGAAGAGTATATATCAGGGCACATATATATAAGAAAAGTGCTCAAGACAAAACATTCGTATGATGACGACAACCTTCTATAAGAACACATGACCTAATGAAAAAAACGTTTATTAAAACGTATCTATAAGAAAAGTGTGTAAAATGTAAATGTAAATGCTTTCTCATAAGGAGAGTGTTTATGAGGCAACTTTGTTTTTGTAAAAAAAGGATTCATGAAGAAACTTTTCTATAAGAAAGGTATTCATGAACATACTTTTGTTCTACCGTCATAGACACTTTTCGCTTTTCGAAATGTGTTGCTATTTTTCTTAGAGAAAATTGTCACTCTAGAAATTTTTCTTATAGGAAAGTGTCGCTATATGCTGTGTGCTTATAGAAAAGTTTTGCGCTAAAGACTTTTCTATGAGAAAGGTCTTGCCATAAAGACTTTTCTTAGCAAAAAGTTTCCTCATAAAGACTTTTCTATGAGAAAAGTTTTGCCATAAAAATTTTCTTAGAGAAAAGTTTCGCCATAAAGACTTTTCTTAGAGAATAGTTTCGCCATAAAGACTTTTCTTAGAGAAAAGTTTCACCATAAGGGATTTTCTCTGAGAAAAGTTTTGCCATAAAGACTTTTCTATGAGACAAGTTTGGCCATAAAGACTCTTCTTAGAGAAAAGTTTCTCCTCAGACATTTTTCATAAAGAAATTATCCATGATGACACTTCATAACAAAAAATTTCCATTATAGCACTTTTCTCTGAAGGAGTATTTCTATAAGAAAAATATGTATGAAAGCAATTTGCTATGAAAGCCATTTTTTGGTAAATGTGCGGCATGTTTCCTTAAAACGTTAAAAACGATTGACGAACGAATTGTATATGGACGACAGCATCGTTAGCAGGGCTTGTATAAAACGTTTGAAAATTTTCATCAACTATGAAAGTTTTCAAAAACCAACGTTTCCGTCATTTATTACTTCAACATTTTTTCATATTGGTTCAGTAGTTTTATGGTAGCTCTACTGAAGAAAAATAAAAGCTTTTCATAACGAAAATCCATTCGAATTGCAAAGACTTTCAGATATAATTTTTCGTTTGTTGTTCGAACAAACTGAGTGCTTCGGTTTATGGATACAGAGCTGGAAGCAGTATTAGTTGATGCCTTGCTAGGGTAATTATAAGATATATTAAATGCTTATTTCTTCCTTTCTAATCGTGATTACGTGCAAGCAAATTTTATGTAGACTATGCATGATCAGTCCATGCAATCTGTGAAAATAATCCTTTTACGTAAAAATCTATTCAGCTTATGGTACGAATTTTATGACATTTCTTAATATCTCTGTTCCTCTGCAACACGATAGAACAGCTGCGTTTTCCTAGTTTGAGAACGTTTTGATTTTCGGACAAAAGTTATTCAACAACCGTTTAGTTCCATCGATACCGTATGTTGCATTAATTTACTTACAGTTTGCTTAAATTATCCTGTGGTAATCAGCTGGTGTACTCCCTCAACATTTTTCATATCCGGCTTTTGCGTTGCATGCAACAACCATGACTTGTTTTTTCTAGTCATATTTGTGGCATTGGCGTCCATTTGTTTAGAGAATTGAATGTGCTCTGGTAACCTCCAGTCTTCGTTGCATATTCCCACATTGCAACCGTTCAGTATTTTGTTATTGTTTAGATTTTATTAATTTTATTTCACTTGTTTTTTTTTCGTAAACTTTTTGTGGAAAATAAAATTTGGCTTTCAAAACGTTATGTCTTACTGACGTACTGACAGTTGAATGTTTTTGTTGGCAGTCGAAATCTGTTAGTTTTTTTTTAATAATGTACACCCAACGCAAAATATTTGTTGAATTTGTGAAATGGTCAGTTATTTGCTAAAAAAAAAAAATAAATTACTTATGAACCACCCGAACTATGCATTGTAGAGTATAAAAATTTCATTTTGCTTCTGGTTGTCTCACATGGCGATTCACGGGATGACAAAGTGTATTCACTCAGTGCCTTGGATAAATAGCGATATATTTTTGTACAAAAGGCGCCTTACTCTTTTAGAAATATTGTTTTGAACAGCCTGTGTTGTTGCAGGAGGAGCTACAAATAGTCAGATTTGACCGCCTTAAGGCCAGGAATAAAATGTTTGTGTATCGGATCATTACACGTTACTATGGTAGCATCAAGAAACGCTATGGAAGTGGGTATTAAAAACCATTAAAATTGGTTCGAAAAGTGAAAGATAGAATTTAGCACCATCCACGACACAAGCGCTTTTCAATTGGTGCAAAATTTAATGTGTTTGCTCGTAGCATGGGGCGCGTATTAAAAAACGAACTACGGGCTGTGATAAAAAAACGGTTTTTTTTCAAACTTTGTGAGTTACGTATGTTCGATTTTCACATTTCTTTTTCTGTTATGTTGGTAAACATGTCTGTTATATATGTTGACAATATCAGTCATTTTGGATTGTCAGTTTGTTTTTGACAGATAAAAAGGTTTTGGTGTGCTCTTCGATTTTTTACTATTCGAAAAAAATGGATCAAAGAATAAGTATTAAGTTTTGTGTAAAAAATGAAATTAAATGTTCAAGGAGATTTGAAATGTTGACTGTGACGTTTGGGGAGTCTACTATGAGCAGAACACAAGTTCAATTGTGGTATAACCGGTTTAAGGAAGGCCGAGAAGATGTCAATGACGATGCCCTTCCTTGTCACTCGAGCACGTCAAGTTCGGTTAAATGTGAAGGTTTTGCTCGTTGTTTTCTTCGATTGCAATAGCGTGGTGCATCATGAATTCTTGCCATAAGGTCGTACGGTCAATAAGGAATACTATGTTGAAGTTATGCGCCGTTAGCGGGAAGCAATTCGTCAGAAACGAACAGAATTGTGGAAAAACCAATCATGGATTTTGCACCATGATAACGCACCAGCTGACACATCGATGATTGTGCGTAAGTTTTTGGCCAAAAACACAACCGCAATCATGCCTCAACCACCGTATTCACCGGACTTGGCCCTCGCTGAACCTTTCCTCTTCCCAAAACTGAAGACACCAATAAAAGAAAACGTTTTGCTACGATTGGGGAGATGAAAGAAAAATCGAAACAGGAGCTATTGGCGATACCAAAAAGCGTGTTTCAGAAGTGTTTCGTGGATTGGAAAAAACGCTGGCACAAGTGTATTACATCTGAGGGGGATTACTTTGAAGAGGACAAGATAGTTATAGATGAATAAATAAATACTTTTTGAAAAAAATTGAAAATAACGGTTATTTTTTGATCACACCTCGTACTACTGAAGCCGTACGAAATACAAAAGATGCAAGATCTGACGCCTGCTCAAAGGACAGTTCGCTTAGCAGCAGCCAATGTGTTACGATAAAACGAGCTTGAAAATTCTGGCGTAAAAATTAGTAAAATTCAGTAATAGGTATGCAAAAAAAAACAACCATATGTGTATGAGTACAAATCAAAAGCAAATTTAGTCTAGCGAATTGCTCCGCGAAAGCAAATGCCTGAATCAGTGATGATTTGGGCTGATGTAATTGCCACAGGATGCTCAACACTCGTATTCATTGAACAGGGCATATATAGGTAGGTAAATTATCAAATTAATCGTGCAACGATTTTAGACGATCTTTTGTTAGCTTAGGCACGTGAAAAACTGGATTGAAGCCATTGGACAGGACTTGGCACCTTCCCATAAAACCCTTAAAATCCAACTTTTTTGTTATAAGAAAAAGTTGACAAACTTAATTTTTTCACATATTCACATAATTCTCTGGACTTAATAGATCCTTCCGTATAGGCCATTCTGGAAGCCAAAGTATTAACTATAAAATATGAAACGATCAACATCTTAAAGATTGTTACAAAATATAATCAGACCACTTTCGCGCAGCATGTGAAGCCTTCTTGAACAGACTTTATGCTATTTTCCCCACTAAAGGTGTCTACAGTCAACAATAATAAATTTTTCTTAAAATTTCAAATGTTTTTGAGACATACTGAAGCTTTTAAGTAAAAGAAATCAAAAGCATTTTTCATTGATAACACTTCGAGCGCTCACCCCTGTAAAAATAATGAGGAATATCGATTCTTCTATACGTGACTTCATTGTTATTATGACCGATTTGTGACCGATTTGTGACCGATTTGTTATTATGATTATTATTATTATTAGACCAATTTTGCCCACTCGTTACATCTGCGATTCATGAAGTTGTGAATAACAGGCTCGCCAATTGTTGTGTGTTACCTAATTGTGCTCAAGGCTCGCCAAACGTTGTGTTGTGTGTATTCATCTCTGAGGTGATACCCGTTTGAGTATTTTAACAAAGGCGAGAGCTCGACCAATTAAAACAGCGCTTTATGGCACTTATGGATGTTTTGTTTACCCCATAGAGAGGAATTCATCCGGCTTCAGAATGAAGTAGGTAATACTTCTTATTTACCGAACGACCTTGTGGTAAGAACTCCTGATGTACTACGCCATGGTAATCGAAGAAACCAGCGAGCAAAACCTTGACATTTGATCGAACTTGGCGTGCTTTTTTAGGTCCTGGATTCTCTCCTGGACTCTTCCATTGGGTCGATTGGGCTTTGGTTTCGATGTCATAACCATATACTCGTAGCCATGATTCGTCAGCAATTATGACTCTTTTAAGCAAATCTGGATCCTCGTTAGTGTAATTCAATAATTCCTGAGTGATGCTCATGCGACGTTGTCTTTGTTAAAAATTCAGCAATTTTGGAACGAACTTCGCTGCCACAAGCTTCATGCCCAAAATTTCCAAAAATATTGCATGGCATGAACCAACCGATATGCCGACATCCTCAGCAACTTCTCTAATTGGGATTCGACAATTCTCCATAACATTTTTCTTAACTTTCTCAACATTTTCATCGGGTGTTGATGTGTTGGGGCGTCCAGAGTGAACGTCGTTATTCACATCTTCTCGATCTTCTGTGAAAAGCTTGTACCACTTGTAAACATTTGTTTGACTCAGAGTAATCTCACCGTATGCCACTGTCAACATTTCAAGTGTTTTTCAGCACTTAATTCCATTTTTTACACAAAATTTGATGCAACTTCTTTCATCCATTTTTTCGATAGCAAAAATCGCCGAACACGCAAAACACTTGTCTTATTTATGCCTCTCACAAACAAACTAAACGTGATATATGGATAAAACAGTCTACATGTCTTCGAGACAAGTGTACCAAAATAAAAAAATAACAATGGAAAGTCGAATGTATGTAGCCGGCGAAATTTTAAAATTCGCCTTATTTTTTTTAACACACTTCGTATACTTTATGACGGTTCAGGCAAGTATTTCTAGCTATAACCAATAATATGGTGGCAGGTATGAAAAACCATGATAAAAATTAAAAGAACGACAAACAATCTTAAAAGCCGACTAGGTACAGATGTGATCAAATTTAATATCCGAAGGTTCACAATGATTTCACAACAATATATTATTTAGTTTTGAAGCATCTCTAACATTTCTAAAATTTTTCGGATTTTTAAATTATGCTAAGCTCAGTTTTTTCCTTGTAATATTAAGTTCGTTGCAAACTTTGTGAACTTTACATTTCCTTTGCAAATTCATCAAATAATCCGAGTCCATGTTAGTACAGGGTTGCCCATATTCGACGGACCCATCTGGCAACGC
>JAHXMU010026179.1:385189-420968 GCA_019455685.1 Philornis downsi
TTTTTAAAAACATGGGTCCGTCGAATATGGGCAACCCTGTACTTCAGATATAGCGAATCGTCGAATACCCCATGACCAAATTGGTTTTTAGCTTTTAACAACACGAGCATTTATTCTCGGAAATTTTATTTCTGTTCTTCATTCCAACGAATGTTTTTCTTTGGACGTCTCTGTAAGTCGGTGTACGAGTATGGTTTGAATGCATTCTCCAATCTATTCTGGAAGTTTGTGAGTTTGCAACCTGTGTCCTCGTTTTCCACTGCTTTTGTTTTTGGGGTGGGGGAATAACTATAGAAAATTAAAACATTTCGTAAAGTAACGTTAACCAAGTGCAATGACTCTATTGGGACCTAACACACTTTGTTACACTCAATTGTTTTTCTGTTACAGAATTCAACTCAACTTTTCATTCTCCGCCATTGCTCGGTATTCAATGAGCGTGCGTTTTTTTTTTTTTTTTGTCTTTCTTTTTTTTCTCAAATTCATTCAGATTTTACTTATATTTCCGTTCATTCTATTTTAATGAAAATTATATTTCTCGTACGAAATGGACAACCACAGCGTCAGCTGAGCACATACTGGCTGCTAGATGAATCCTGCTTTACTTTCAGAATTTTCTTTATTTAATATTTGAAATGGAAAGTTTTCAAATCACTTTAGTTTTGCTGCCAATTCACACGAGTACAAAATTCTGCAAATGTCTGTAATATTTGGTGAGGGCCAATGGAGGATATGCGTGGCGTTTTGTTTCACTTTTATTTGATTAAAATTAAAAATGTGAAAGCATTTAAAATGAAAAATTTAATTAATATTTTAATATTATTCGCAATATGAATTTCAAGGCAATTTCATGCCACATTTGATTCAAACATGGCTCTCCTGTGGTCAAGTGGGCCAAATGTCAAGGCTGGAAATGCATGCATAATTGTACGAGTATAACAATGGTGGCCATAATATTATGCGCGTTGGAACCATTACAGTGGCAACAGTTTAAAATGGAAATTGCTTTCTCGAATTCAGAGAGTCATGATGTACGCGAGACAACAGAAGAAAAGAGAATATCTCATAAAGGTAAAAAATATATTCGCATCGCTATAAAACAAAATGCTTGTTATTTAGGTCATAATGGAGGCCCTCAAAAATATTGGCGATTCATAACAATAAAATGAGAGATTACTGTTTTGCCAATTCGTTTGTAACAACTGGTCAAATTCCTGTGGTACCCCATTAAGTATAAAATTTAAAAAAAAAGTTTCAGGAATTGATCATTTAAAAAGCCCACTTGAAAGGACTGTCAAAATTCTTTTGACATTCTAAGTTGTTTCAACTGTCAACCGTTTGCAATGACACGGAGTTTGAATTTGCCAGTCCATTTCAAGTTCGTTTTGTGATTTGTGACATAAATGTCTAATAAAGAATTTGTCTCAAATTTTGTATTGCAAATGGAATTTCGTGTGTCGAATTGCTCAAAATGTTATAGAATCCACGGGGGTTTTACGTGAGTCTTGCAGTGAAAGCCTTATCCACGTTGTGCTATGGAGATTGCTATGGAATTAAGGTACGTTCACTTATTTGGCGATGAATTTGTCCACCTTTTCGCAGCACTAGACTTACAGTTGTTACAAAGCAGACCTACGTATAGAGGCCACATAGAAAAAAAGTTGCTCAAACACGGATCAAAATTCACTCCCTAGAAAACGAAATACTCAAAAAATATTTCTGAAATATTTACAACTTATTCGTTAATTACAAGCAGTAGCGTGGTTGACATAACCAAACCACTATTATTTGTAAACAACCGTAAATGACCTTCATATGTATTCATATACAGGGTGTCCGTCAGTAAGGTATACTACTTTGTTTTGCCGCCACTTTGGTAAACATCAGTCTTGACAGTTCTTATTTGGCAGTCGTGAAGTAGAGACGTGGCAAATTTATTATGGGAAAATATTCGATAAACCAACGTGTTTTAATCGTAAAACATTTTATCAAAAACAATCATCGATTACTGTGACGATGAGAAAGTTACGTGAAGTTATTGGGAGAAACAACGTGCCAACAAGACGCACTATTCATCGTGTAGTTAATGATTTCGAAGAAAGACAGTCTGTAACTGAAATGGGCAAGCATGGACCACAACGTACTGCAAGATCGGCTGAAAACATTACTGCTGCTCAAGAAAGTGTTCAAAGCAATCTATCAACCTCAATTCGACGCCATGCTCAGGAGCTTTGTCTTCAAAGAACAATTTTGGCTACAATTTAGCACAAGGATTTGCATTTGTTTCCATTTAAGATTCAGTGGACACAAGAGCTTCTTCCATAAGACCATTTACGCCGTCGTAGATATGCCAATAGGATGTTACAGCTCACCAATGACAACACCGATTTTCATGAAAAAACATTTCACATTTTCATTTGAATGGATATGTGAATAAACAGAATAGTCGGTTCCGGGCAATGGAAAACCCTCAAATTATTCATCAGTCAACTTTGCATTCATTAAAAGTGACAGTCTGGTGTGCAATTTGGTCGGGAGGAATCATTGGACCTGGAACTGAAAACGGCGTAACGGTAACTGTCATTAGGGAGCGATATCGTGATATGATTGAAAACTTTTTAACGTCACAACCGCATGCTTTGAGCTGGATTAACATGTGGTATCAACAAGACGATGCCACATCGCATACAGCCAGGATTACAATGGAATTATTGCGAGATTTCTTTCCATAACAAGTTATTTCAACAAATGGTGATGTTGATTGGCCTCCACGGTTGCCTGATTTGACTGCTCTTGACTTTTTGGTGGGGATATTTGAAAAGCAAGGTTTATGCAAACAAACCAGAAACGCTTGAGCAACTCAAACAAAATATTCGTAAAATACCGCGTGAAATGTGTGAGCTCGCATTTGTTAGGCTAACAGATCCGGACATTTATCTGATATCGTATTCCATACATAATTGCCGACATTAAATAAAACATTTATCAATATAAGATCCATTCTCTTTCATTTAATCAAAAATTATAAAAAAACAAATTGTATACCTTTCCGACGGACACCCTGTATATCGTATACGAATGTATTCATTCAAAAAATTGCACAAAAAATATTTATTACTCATTCAAATTTATTGTATTGCTTTCAACGAATAGTACAATTATCGATACACTTTTCATAAGAATTTGCCAGGAAAGATTTCAGTCTTTATCTTGGCTTCTATTTTATGACCTCTATCGATGGTTGAGTCGGAGTAATGATTTGAGTTTTGCAAAGAGAAAGAAGTCAGTTGGAGCCATATCAGGTGAATACGGTAGTTTCTAGATGCTATTTTTCGAACTTTTTGCTAAAAGTTTATTCACGCTGATAGCTTTGTGAGATGACATGTTTTCAGGGTGCAAAATACACGAGATTTTTTACAAAAATTTTCTACTTCAAACGCCGCATAATGTCGAAATAATATTATGTACTTACCTTCTGACCTTTTGCCGATAATGCCGAGTGCACAACACTGCGATAATTAAAAAAAAGGTCATGGCTTGTGATCGATTTTGACGAGGGTTTTTTTCCGGGTTCGGTTCAGTTGGAAAGAGCTTCAAGAGCGGTCCCGAAGCTGGCCGAAAAAAAAAATATTTGAAAAAAAAAATTAATTTGGTGGAAAGAGGTAACTTTAGCAAACACATGTTCCAAATTTCAATGCGCCACATTGTTTAGTAATTTTATTTGAACCATTGAAAAGCAAACGATCAGTGAAGTGCTGCCAAAATGAACACCGTAGTAGTTGATTAGTTGAGGTGTCCCCGCCAGACATGGTTATGAATATCCACAAAATAGTATTGGTCTTTGTTAAGTCGTCTTGTATTCGGAACGCCCTTGTATTTGGGGGTTGTTGTCCTATGTCTCATCATCAGTTATAATGAGTTTTAACAAAGTGTTTTTTTTTTTTCAACAATCAACACCCGACACATTTTGGACAGAATGTATAATGCAGGTCATATTTCGGTTAGACTGGGGAATCACAACCTTCCCTGCTTCTGAGTGTCTGAAATTGAGAACCTTTGTGAATTGAAGTCACAACTTTGGTACAATTTATTGATGGCCAATACATGGAGATTTTGCGAACATCAGCGGCCCTAATTTATAAATTGTTGTCGTGAGAATAATCTTTAAAAAGAATCGATTATTAGGAAATTAGTCACTAACAGGAAATAAGCTATTTTGATCTATACGACAAGGATTGTCGAGTATTTAAATTGATTAATAAACTCTTAATTAACTAAATTTAAACCAGTAGAACATATATAGGGTGATTTTTTAAGATTTAAGTTCTTCAGGTTGGCGTTACTGGTTGGTAATGGTGTCCAAACGTCATCTATTAAAGTAAAAGCGTTCAGTATACTCTGCCATTTCATCATGGAAGGACGAGTGACCTACCACAACGTCTCACTTTTGGTGAATGGACCTTACAAAAGCTCAATGAAAATCCGCTGTTTTATCGAAAAATTGTGTTCAGCGATGAGGCTCATTTCTTGCTGAACGGATACGTACGAGTACACGAGCAAAACTGTCGCATCTGGAGTGATGAACCGTCACATGCCATACATGGGCTGGTGGCATCATCGGTCCACTTTTCTTCAAAGACGATTGTGGAAGAAACGTTACTGTCAACGGCAAACGATATCGAGCCATAATACATACAATTTTTTTTCGCCCCAACTGGCTGAGTTGAACTTGGTTGACATGTGGTTTCATCCTGACGGTGAAACATGCCACACTGCTCATGAAACGATGGATATGTTGAGGGATGAATTTGGTGAGCAGCTTATCTCTCGATTTGGCCTTGTGAGTTGGCCTCCAAGATCTTGCGATTTAACGTCTTTTGATTATTTCTTGTAGGGTTATGTCAAGTCGTTAGTCTATGTGGAGAAGTGGAACACCATTGTAGCCATACAGGATTACAGATTTAAATTTTGAATAAAACAATTCATTTCTTCTCCACATTCATTTCTTCAATTTAAGGCATGAAAAAACTGGTTATCATTTCACGATACCGAACACCATTGACTGTTTGCGCTTGGCATGCCTAATTTTCATAAAAAAAAAGGTCCAATGATTCCTCCAGCCCAAAATCCACACCACACAGTGACACGTTGAGGATGCATTTGCTTCTCGTGAATCACTCGAGGATTTTCCTCACCCCAACTGCGACAATTCTGCCTATTGACGAAGCCATCGAGATGGAAATGGGCCTCGTCACTGAAGATGATTTTATCGGCAAAATCAGCATTTTCATGTTGTCTCTCCAATACCAAATTAACGAACTCCCTTGGCTGTTCATGGTCAGCTGGTTCTGAGTCAATTGAACTTTGTATGCATGAAGATGCAAATCTTTCGTCAAAATTCGCTGCTTAGCGGATTTGGAGACGCCAACTTGCTAAGCTCGGTGTCGAATTGAGATGAATGCAGTTTTAGCGACATCACCACGTACAGCTGCGACATTTTCGGTCGATCGACCTGGTCGAAGGCGTGTTGTTGTCTTTACATCACTAACAGACCCAGTTTTGGCAAATTTATCCATTAATTTCTTTACAGTTGACTTTGGAGCATTATTGTGACCCTAAATTGATCGCAATTTGCGAACTGTAGCAGCAAAACTTTTACCATTTTGGTAAAACAATTTCACAATGAGAATGAGTTGTTCATTTTTGTAGCGCTCCATTTTCACTAACCTCGTACCTTCTACTTGCAAACAATAACAATTGTTCAAATGTCAAACAATGACACTTCGAATGGCGCCAAATTTAAATCTTGCGTTCTTGTTTGGACAGCCTTTATGAAGCAAATTTGAGTGTTTTATTTGATTTTTAAAAAAACTACACTTAAAAGATCACCCTTTATATATGTGTAAAACCACAAATCACTTTTCCTTTCTGTTGTTTCTTTTTGTTTTTTTGTTACCAAATTCTTCCGGCACTCCACCCTAACATAAAAATTGGCCTCAAATTCGATGTAACAAAGCTCAAATAGGTGATAACTTTTTAAAAAGATCAATTACTAAGAAGAATCGATTCATAATTGAATAAATATCCATTCTATGTCACATGCGGGCGGTGTATTGATTAAGATAAATTCTAATAATGTGCAGCAGTTTACCTATTATATAGGTATGTTTAAATACTACCAGTTTGCAGGATGTACAGCAAGTGTGTCTGTGTGTTAGTGTGGGCGTATTCACTTCTACTTGAAACATTTTCCAAGAAGAACAAATCTTTATGCATAAAACGAAAATTCACACAAAACTTTTATACTCGAAAGATTTCAAGCGAACAATCAAGCTGCTTAAAAAGTTTTTCACATCTGCTACAGATTTTCAAGAGAAATGGACTTTCGTTTTGTTTAATTATAATGGACTTTGCATATGTATGTGTTTGATATGTCCATCGCATTGTACTCCTACATACTTTTCAAAAGTCCATAAAAAGGGACATTTAAGTGACTGTGATGGGTATGGATGGGCGACAAAACTTTCCTATTATTATTAGTATTAGAATCCATTTGTTCTTTAACTTAACATATGCAAGAGCCGAACATTTTCATAATACTTGTACTAACTTATATTTTGTAGTTTTATGGGCAGCAGCAAAAGAGGGGGAGGGGTGTTGTTAATACATGCACAGCATGCAAATTTATGATCTGTTCATATGGGAATTGGACAAAATGTGCAGACCTTCAAATGTTCAGAAGAACATTGAAAACAAAGTTTCTTCTCTTTTAAGATGTTATGGACGCAGGCAACAGACATCTCAATAGGAAATGTAAGTATTTGAAGGGAATTTGTGTAAAAAGTTATTTAAGAGATTTTTCATAAATTAAAATACGAAATGTATGTTCTTGTTTTTGTTTTATAAAAGCTATTTTATGTTACGGAAAAGATTATTTTAATGCAAGAATTGGCACAGGTCATTAATAATTTGCCCCTTGTTTTTAAAAGTACTTTCAAATGATTTGTTGGCATCACATGAGGCTCGTATGGTAACATTACTATATCCTAAAACTAAGATCAGGTTTTTTTTATTTCAAATAAACTTTATTTATTCGTTCAAATGTATAAGCTGCAGTATAAAAATCCATTATTTTTGCTTGACATTGAAGGCCTTATTTAACATATTTAAAATGATCCGATATAGGTTAAATATTTACTGTTTTGTTCGAAAACTTGTTGGCATTTTGAACGTAATTCCGCTGTAATTCTCTCATAGAAACCTCACAGTTGATTTTCACCAGCTTCCCTTCAGGCAAATTTTTCGTCAGCAAAATCATTCACAATATACTGGAACATTTGGTAATCGCTTAGTGCCAGGCCGCACTAAATGTTGAATGCATAACAGCCTTACGACTAAGCTCCTGAAGCTTTTGGCGAGTCCTTATCAAAGTGTGTTCTGGCGTTATCCTGATGGAAGCTGGCGAATCTGGGTGATTGCTTTCTTCAAGCAATCCAATTGTTTCTAGTACAACTACGAATTAAGAGGTTGCCTGTAGCCATGCAGGTCAAATTAGATGACTCCTTGCCAATACTCAACAAATCCTCAGTGACCGTCAAATCTGGCTTGGCCACAGTTTACGCCCCCTCGACCATGACCATTTTCACTTGAAGTTGTCGTAACTGATCCAGTTTTCATCACCAGTCACCTTCCGTTTCAGAAATGGGCAATTTGTTTTGCTATTTAGCAGCGATTCGGAGATGGAAAATCGGTAATTTTTTACGCTTACTCGTGTGGCAGACGAGTATAGAGCCTTATCGAAGTAGTTCCAAATGAACTCTTCGGGTTGCGTTTAGCTCTTGGGCAGTGTTTGCGTGAAGGTCATACTTGACGATTTACATAAGTCTATCGACATGTTTGACAATTTACCTTCTAGAGCGTGGTGCATCTGTGACATCAAAATTTCCGAAAGGGAGTCAGCGAAATTATAGTTGTGACTGATTGGTCGTTATAGTTTCACAACCATAAATTCTATTTACATTTTCAACATCCTGACTCACGCTTTCACTTTTGTCGAAGGAAAACTGTAAAATAAAAAGAGTAAAAAACTCAAAAGACACTGAGCCAAGCAGTCAAGAAATTTTTCTGAGTACGAAATCTTATCTTTCTGACGCCATCTAGTTTATACCGATCGCACTTATACAGCAAGAGATACAGAATGTACGAGATTTTACATGATTCCCGCCGTAAAGGCCTTATTCACTAAGGTCTAAGTTCACACGGTGCTAAATCGGATGAATACTGTGGATGTGGACTGAAATCGAAATTGAAAGTTTTGGTAAAAAACTCACAAAGAGTCAAAGCTGTGTGAGATTGCGTATCATGGTGGTGCAAAAATCAAGTCTGCCCATAAATCCGGACTCTTTTTGCGAATACCTTCACGTAGACATGGCATAGTGTTATAATTATATTCCATGTTGACACTTTGGCCCGGCAGAACCAACTCGTAATGCACAGTGCCTCGACAATCGAAGAAAACTGCCAGCATTAACTTGATTTTTAGGCGATCTTTACGACCTTACATTATTCATTCGATTTTTCAGTCGATTCCGGATAACCAGCATATATCTAAGTCTCATCCCCGTGATTCAACGCAGCACGCCCTGAAGGCCGTAACGCAAGGTGACGATCTGGGTGCTGCCGATATGGCAAGGCTCTCAACTGTTAAATACCTGTCATTCGAAGTGTTATTTATTTGATGAAAGATTTGCCATTTACGAATATGGATCGTTTAATAACCGGAGAAAGTGTAAAATATTTAAAATTTACTACCAAAGTGATGGGTCAAACGTAGGCTTTCAATCGAACAAAATTTTCTTCAGCGATAAAGCTCAGTTCTCACTCGGTGGTTACGTCAGCAAGCACAATTGTCTCATATGGGGCTCGAAAAACACAGAAGTGATTGTGGTAAAGCCGTTGCATCCAGAAAAAGTGACTGTTTCATGCGCATTGTTATCTGGATGTGTCATTGGTCCATATTTTCGCAAAAACTGCTTCAAAAGGATTAGGAATGCTCTGTTTGGGGTATTGAGAGGATAAATGGGTTGCAGTTTAAGCACTATTGTCATATGTCCTCCTCTTTCAATTAACACTAATATTAATAAGTTAAAACGGACACAAATTTTAAAACATGGCATGATGAATTATAGTATATTGGTAAGTCTCTGCTATTTTATACACGAGAGTGCACATTTTATATAAATGTTAAGTTAGGAGCTGAATTTTCCTACAATTTGTTAACGCTACAAGCATTTATTTAGCACTTCTTGCTAATTTGCCTTTTCAGCGTCAGCATTCTGACCTGATTTATGGTTTAATTTCTGTTCAGTTTATTTCCTGTTCGATTTTGTTTTTAGACTATAGAGGAGTGTACTGATGAAATTTGCATCATTTATTTTTATGTGTTAGTTCCATATGTAATCTCTTTATTCCTCGTTTTATCTATGAATCCAGAAATTCCTCTTCATTGCGCGCATACCTTGACAGAAAAAGGTACACTCAAAACTTTATGACTTTAACTTCAGCCGTTTTTTCCAGGCTTTTCTACAACTCTCGTGTCACTTTTTAATTATTTGATATCCTAAAAGTAGGAATTTCGCAGAATACTTTTCTATCATGCGCCTACGTTATAACAGTAATATTCACATTAATTCTACTCATTCTAGTATTAGCTAGTTATATCGGATGGTACCATGTTTGTCCCAATTCTTTCATGTCTCCTCCCTAATTCCTACCAATAACTTGCCAAAGCTGATAATTGAATTTACGCAAACAATTTCATGACTTTAGCTTCACTTTTCTGTTCTTTTGGCCCCTCTCTAGTTCTAATCTCTAAGAGTATGAATATCGAGCGTGAGCGCAACTACACTATAAAAGGAGTATATGCAGTGTGAAGCACGAATCTTGCTACTGTCAACTGTCAATGGGAACCGTTATCTAAAGATGCTGAACAAGTTTTCTTTTACCCAGAACTGAGCCGAAGACATATCCGTTTCAAACAAATTTATATCCAGAAACTCCACATTCCGTTGGATCCCAATGTTACCTTACTAGACTGCACCAGACTTTTTTTATGGGGTTGTGTCAAGCGAAAGGTGCACAAAATGAAATCAAGGAATTGTCTGAATTAAAGCAGTTCATTAAGGCAAGAATTGAGATGATTCCGCAATGAATAATTTTCTGATCAGGTATCGCATATGCGTGAATGATAATGGAGGTCATTTACGGTCTGTCATTTTCAAAAACTAATTAGTCAAATAAAATTAATTTGAATATTGTATGCAATGAAAAAAAAAATTAAATACATTGATTAAAAAAAAGATATTGGAATTTCTTATTGTATTAAAATTGGTGCGTCACCCTGTATAGTATATATGGACTCTACAATAGCATACAAGGGCAATTTCATTCCTTCAGGCATTCGCTATGACCTAAGGACCCATCCCTGCCACTTTTCTGCCCTTATTTACACTCAAAAGTACAAATTTCGTCATCATTTCTTATCGCACACCTATTCTGTAAGAAGAATTTGCATCATAATATTGATGATTTTAGCCCCAGTCTTGTGTATTAGCTGATGTTGCAATTTTTCTTCTACTCCTCCAGTTTTTTCCACACTTCCAGTTTTCTTCAATAAAAGTACAAATTTTATAAAAAAAATACTGCTCCTATTGCGTGTCTATGCTGCAAGAAGAATGAACCCTTCCAGTTATGTGAATCTAGAATGAACAATTCCAATTATGTGAGCGACAGCACCTAAGTTCTCATCCTTGTTTTAGTCCTTGAAAATACCTCATAAAAGTAAAAGACGATCATTAGTATTTAAAGCCTCGGAAAATTGGTGTACCAATTTTATTGATTCTAGATTTAACTTTTTGTTTTGGCCAGCGGTACCATTTAAAGCCCTTTTTATCCTGTTCAGCAATCTTTAAGGAAGATTAGTGTACTAGTTTTATTGATTCTAGATTTAACCCTTTTTCTGGCCAGCGGTTCTATTTTAAGTCCTTTTTACCCAGTTCAGGAATCTTCAAGGAAGATTAACGTACTAATTTGATTGATTCTAGACTTAACCTATTGCTCCTGGCCAGCGGTACCATTTTAATCCCTTTTTACCCAGTTGTTACCCTAAAAACCCGAATTTTAAACCTTCCTCCCTACCGCATGTCTAGTCTGTAAAAAAAAAATTTGGGCGCCAATTTCCGTCATTCTGGTTCTACTGGTTTGGTCTGGGCGATCGTAGGGGATCTGACACTTTTCGCCTCAGGTTTACACCCAAAGGCACGAATTTCAAAATTCCCGTGCCTACTCTGAAAGGGTAATATGACCATTAATTTTCATGATTCTAACTCTGTTCGTTTCAGCTGGGCGATGATAAAAGAATCGCTCCTTTTTACCTTTAAGAGTAAAAATTTTAAAAAATACATTCTTATCGCATGTCTACTCTAAAAGGGGAACATTGACAGCAATTTTTGTTATCCGAGCTGCAGCCATTTGAACGGAGCGTTGGATTTGTCCCCTTTTACCCTGTTGCAATTATGCATCCTCTCTACAAGGGTCTTGTGCATCTAAATTCTCATGATTCTAACTTGGATGATGACCATTTAGTAAGGCAAGAATTTTTTGTACATAAATATACTCTAAATTTGAAACATTTAAAATTTTACATGTACACAAATTTGGTTTTTGTCTCGCGGTTTATATTCCAACTTGGGGCTTATACTGTGGAACTTTGTATATATTTTCTTTTTAATTTGTATACATTTTTTTCTCCACTGCCCCTTCGCATTCACTCCTCCGTTAGTTTATTGTGATTGTTGATTGATTTCTGTTAGGTTTTTGCCAAAAGGATGGGCAAAGCTTGCAATTTTACCGCTCGTATTTAGTATAACCTCTCTCGTGGAACGTCACAATAACCATTTGTGTTATCTTTTTCTTATAAGAGGACTTAGTTTTCTGCCCATGTTCGCCGTAAGTTTTAATGCTCCCCAACACATCAGTGAAGATTTTTCGTTTTCCTTTCGCCACTCACAAAATAAATCAAAAGATTTAATCTTTTTTTAATAATTTATTTATTTGCAAAATCGAAAAGTTTGTTTGCTACTTGAGAACTCTAAGAGAAACATCAATTGCTCTCATGCTAAAGGTTTAAGTCAATGTAAAATTTGTTTTACAAGTTTCTTAAGTCATCGCCAGCCAACATCTTTGCTTTGCCTCGGTCCCCATCTTTTTTCGATGCACTTTAAGTATACTTTGTGTAGTTTTTATCTCACCCCGCCCCCCTTTGTTGTCATTCGTTAATAGAATCTGTTTTGGCAGCGTCTTTTTAATCAGATAAAGCCAAGATGTTTCAGCTTCCACATACATTTGCTGTTGTCGCGCTAAGTAGTTTTGTAACTCTGTTAGCATTCGATGTTGGTATTCAATGCTTGGCTTCTTTCTGTCTCTGGGATTTGCAATCCCAAATTTATTTCTCTTGGCGAATTTGTCTAGAAAAGAGGAGAAACGTTTTTTCTTTGATTCTTTAGCTTTATTATTATTATTATTGGCGATGAATTGAGTTCTTTGCTTTGTTTATTTGTCCAAAGACAAAAAGTTTTATATTGTTCTGCGATTGATTTTTTGGTTGTTTCGAGTTTTACCAGTATTGAATAATATCTGGGAATTTGTTAATGTAATTCGTAATGATTTATACTAATAATGCCAATATAACTGCTATAGATTATTCGAATTGGTTAATATTTATTTAATTTGTTTTACCAAGAAATTGGACAAAGACTACAAAAATTCTACGAAGTTGATTGCAAGTGTTTGAATATCGAATACGAGAACGTTTGTTGCGAATCCCTTACGTTGCTTTAATATTTAAAAAGACTCAATAATAAAGCATAATATTGATATTAATAATCTAACGAAGTCGTGCAGTATATAATGTGTATATTAATGTATTGATGCTAAATTTTACTATTGATTTTAGCCAAAACATCAATACGACTGAGGTGTTAATCTTAGACCATGCTAGCTGCTCTTATAAGGATTTAAAGTCCGTCAAATTAAAGACAAAGCTGAGTGGTCGACTAGTATATCGTTGGCTTTTATTTATCTTTTCGATAAAGCAAATATATAAAGGGTGATTTTTTAATCGTAGTTTTTCTTTTAAATCGAATAAAACACTCAAATTTGCATCATATATTAACATTTTTTATTGAAATCGATAAATTGGACTTTGCCATTTAATTTCTAAAGATAATTCCATATAAATGTTATCCGCGGCTCCGTCTCAAAATGTCCAATCGTCACTTTTTCGAGCATTTGGCCCTGTATTCCACGAATAACGCGTATTATATTATCCTTCAATTGTGTTCGGCTTGTCCACATAGACGAACGACTTGACATAGCCCCACAAGAAACAATCAAGAGACGTTAAATCGCAAGATCTTGGGGCCCAACTCACAGCTCCAAATCGAGAGATAAGCTGCTCACCAAATTCATTCCTCAACATATTCATTTTTTTACCTGATGAAACCACATGGTGAAAACCACATATCCTGATGAAACCACATGTTAACTATGTTCAACTCAGCCAGTTAAGGCAAAGAAAAAATCGTGTATCATGGCTCAATGTCGTTTGCCGTTGACGGTAACGTATCTTCCACGGTCTTCTATGAGAAAAAATGGATCGATGATGCCACCAGCCCATAAACCACGCCAGACTGTCGTTTTTTCGAGATGCAACGGTAATTCATGTATGGCATGTGACTGTTCATCACTCCAGATGCGACAGTTTTGCTCGTGTACTCGTACGTATCTGTTCAGGAAGAAATGAGCCTCATCGCTGAACACAATTTTTCGATAAATCAGCGGATTTTCATTAAGTTTTTTTAAGGCCCATTCACCAAAAATTAAACGTTGTGGTAGGTCATTCGACTTCAATTCTTGTGTGAGTTGAATTTTATAGGCTTTCAACCCCAAATCCACGTGTAAAATTTTCCTTGTGGTTGAGTAACACATGCCCAATCGCTGAGATCGGCGACGAATTGACATTTCACGATCGTCATTAACACTGGTCGCTGCGGCAGCAATATTTTCTTCGGTACTCACTCTACGCATGCGAGTCGATGGTTTTATGTCCAACAAAGTAAATTAGGTGCGAAAGTTGGAGATAACAGCACGAATTGTTGATTCAGCAAGTCGATTATGACGACCATAAAATGGTCGTATCAAACGGTGCACCTTTGTCACAGAGCCCGAATTTTGATAATAAATTTCAACGATTTGCAATCGTTGCTCGTTTGTTAGTCTTTCCTTGATGAAACGGCAGAATATACTGTACACTTTTCGCTTTGACAGATGACGTTTGGACGCCATTACCAACCAGTACTGCCAACCTGAAAAACTTAAATCTTAAAAAATCACCCTGTATTTATTTTATTTCAAACATTCAGAATCCTGTTTACCAAATTAAAAATTGGATTTGTGCCTAACTTTGCTCTCCTAGTTGAGCATATATTTTAACTATAGAGTTCTATTTTCTACAACAACCTTTAGCATTCATTGATTTTGAGGTTAACAAAAAGGATTTCTCCGGAGCAAATCGAATCACATCACTCTTTGATTCGAATGAATTTAACATTTGTTGTCTTCACATGAAGGATGTTCCACTAATACGAATGAGGTTAAATTTTTTTAAGTCACAAACATTTTAGATAAAGACTATACGAAAATCGAGTAGTTAAGGAAAAATCGACAATACAAAGTGTAATAAAAAGAAATTCAATATTTTTTCAATAGATAACTTTAGCATTCTGTATCTCTCGTTCGATCGAGCTACTCTGAATGGTAATAGAAGATGGCGTACCAATTGTAATAAAGGGTGTCCCAACAAGAACGCAAGATGATGCAGCAATTGAATTGTTTCTCTGGCTGTATGACATGTGGCGCCGTCTTTTTGAAACCACATGCCTTCCACATTCATTTCTTTAATTCTAGGCACGAAAAATCTGGTTATTATTTCACGATACCGAATAAGAAATTCAAATAACTTTTTCTTAATCAAAGTATTTCATTCATTTTTTTATTGTGGAGAAAATTCAATTTTATTTTGTAAAGTTGATTGTTCTTGAAGATGATAGATCGCAAATGACTTCCATGCTCTTTCATTCTAATGCGACATTTGATTACAAAACCGTTCATTGTGGCCTTAATTTTTTAAGTCGGCATGACCTTAATTATTGTCTTAATGGATTGTTTCAATTCAGTCAAATTACTTGATTTCGTTTTATACATCTCTTGCTTCACATTACCCCATAAAATGAAGCCTGGTGCATTTACGACGTGGGTCCTTGGGGGCCAGCGATGATCAACCGCAGAAAAATTATTCCATTTCTGAAGCAGATGGTGACTGGTGATGCAAAATGGGCCACCTATAACAACTTGAAGTGAAAACGGCCGTGATGGAAGAGCCGGTGAACATAGAGACCAGGACACTCAGAAAGCTTTTGTGTATTTGGCAGGATTGGCAGGGAATCATTTACTGTTAGCTAATCCCCTACAACCAAACTCTGAATTCTAACCTGTACCATTGACTATTGGACCAGCTGAAGGAAGCAATCGCAAAGAAGCGCCCAGCCCAGAAAATATTTTTCATCAGGACAATACTAGGCCACACTGATAGGCCACACTGATAGTGAATGACCAGAAGTTTGGTTGAAAGGTTTTTATGAATCCACTATATAGTCCAGATTTGGCATCAAGTGATTACCATTTGTTCCTGTATATGATGGATGATTTTTTCAGTAGAAACTTTTGAAAACTTTATGTCCCAATTTTATGACAATAGAGACGAGTGTTCCTACTGGGGAGTCATGATAGTATTACCTTCAAAATTTTAACAAGTTATCGATCAAATAAGTTGAATCATTCTATGCTATGCTGGATGACGCCTTTAATGGCATTCAAATATGTCATTTTTCAGTTTCAAAAGTAAAATTAAATAAAAGACCCATAAAGTTATGGTTTCGATAAATCTTTTATTTCATTTTAATGCTTGGACCTTGCTATTGTGTTTGAAATACAATTTCATTTAAATGACCGCTTCTGAATTGGTTGCAGCAGTGCATACATTTGAGAATAGATCTCGACCACTTTTTCGCATCTCGCCGATAACTTGACAAAAGTTATTTTACAAATGCTCCAGCATTTATGGATTATCCGTGCAAACAAGCGTTTTAAAAAGGTATAAAAAAAAAGGTATAACGGCGTCAAATCGCATGATCTTGGTGGCCAATTGAAGACGCTGAAACGGAAATTACGCCTTCTGGAAACTTCCCTTGCAATAACGCCAAAAATTGGTTGTGTTGTGTCGCTCACACATATCGTCCAGTTTATAATCTTTAATTGTAGGCCAAAAAAGTCGATTATCATACGGCCTTAGCGCTCTGAATTGAAATTCGGATTATCCGATAGCCTTTCGCTAACAGAAGGGATATTTTCCGTATTGCGTACATTGCTGTAACCATATCTATATATATATGTAACCATATCTATATATATATATATATCTTCTTTATAATCTTGTCAAATCTTTATACAATAGGTCGATTATGACGACCATAATAACCCCGCAATGCACGAAAAGTGCCCACGTTCGAAACACCACTTTTGTAGTAAGTTTTAAATATTTTTACATATTCTTCGGTTGTTAAACGATCCATATTCATAGATGGCAAAACTTTCACTAAAGAAATAACACTTCACATGACAGGTACTCGTATTTAACAGCCGACAGCCTTGCCAGACCGGCGGTTTTGAAATCACTAGATGGATAACTCGTTATTTATTTATTTATCAATCTATTCCTCAGAAATAATTAATTGTATTTTGTATTAACGTACTCGTGATTGTCTTAAAGATATATGCCAATCTAAAGAGAACCATAGGCTTCGTACCATTTGAGCCAAGAGGGCGAAACTTCACAAAGAAATTTCTTACACCATAAGTTTAAAATTGATCAAGCCGGCAAGAGGAAAACGTGCCTAAACAAGAAGGCGAAATTTTACCAAAAATGTTCTTACATCCTAAGTTCGAAATTGATCAATTTGGCAAGAGAAAAACGTACCTTAACAATGACTGAACTCAATTCTCAGATAAATAGTATTTGTTGGGATTTGCTTGAATAGTTTTAACAATTTCCTACCCCGCTTTCCTTACCCAAACTGCAGCATTGTTAGAATTCTCTAAATTAGAATAAAACTGGCAACATTACAAAATTAGGCAAATGGAATTGAAGGTTTTTATTTTAATTCAAAATTAGTAAGTATGAGGTGTCGGCCACATACCTATGTAATATAATGTCGTACTAACTGAACTTGGATCCGCTACTCCATCCGCTACTTTCACTTTCTTCGAATATTGTTAAATGTTTCTTTTAGAGCCCGCTTATTAATTTACGACATAAAAGCCTTATGCTTAACGTACCTTCCATATAATTTACGATGTGCCCAATGCCATTGTTAGTGGTCATTCGCTACATTTTAAACCTTCAAACTGTGACAAATTACAGGACCTTTTTTTTCTTTTAAGAAAAACAAAAACGTTAGCAACATTAGGTTTGGATACTAAGTATTTCACATAATTTCATTTAATTATAAATAATTGGTTGCATTTAATTATGCCGCTTTTAAAGCTATTAAAGTGATAAATATTCTTTGCTCTTAAGTGCTCAAGTTGAGGACGTTCTGTATGTCGTTTTTGGGTTGCAGCTTAAGATTTATTGCACAAACATATTTAAAATTTGAAATTCAAACAAATTGCATGGTGGTGACCACATCACAAGGACGAGATACTAAGCAAACACACGAAACAAAAACAAAAAAAAAAAAAGAACAAAATCAACACCAGGAACTTTCTTCAATAATGCGACATCTAATCTGAGTTGAGATAAATGTACCAAGCATATGACCAGGACGACAAATAATGTTACTGGTTATAGCCTGAAGAGCACGAGCAATCTCTGGTGCGACTTGGCACTGAGAAGTTTGTATGTGTATGTGTGTGTGTGTGTGTGTGTGTTTGTTAAGTGCAAGTAATTTAATTAAATTAAATACTAAGAATATGAAATTAGTGCGTAAATTACTAAAGATTCGTTTCAATTTAACGCTAGAATATATTAAAACGATGAGAATGTATGTTAAGACACTTAAAGAGCAAATATATGAGGTAAGTAATGGAAATGTGAGGAAGAATCTCCTTTGAGGATGAGGCCATATATCATTTGAAACGAGAAAGTGAGTGCGTTTAAAAGTTGATATGAGTTCCAGAATTCGTTTGTCTAATTAAGTTATGTCCATTTTGATGCCTGGTTACTGGATATGAAAAATTGTGTAATTCTATACCTGTTCAACGAAAATTTTCTAATAAATAATATTTTATTGAGTCATAATTTAAAAATGAAAATAGATAAAATCGCCGATAAAAAACGACATATTTGACAAAAAAAAAAAACGCATTATTATAACTTTAACTTTGTACAGGATTACTCGCAAATTTGACCGGCCGTCACTCCTAAAATTTATTCTAACATCATAGATATATCATGGCAATAACCACACCCCTAAATCTTCCCATAAAAGTTAAAAAAAATTCATAAAAATTAGTTTTCCACTTTCATTTGCGAATTGTCCTCTCATAAGGTGTACAAAAAATGCAGTAATCCTAACTTTTTATACCGCCAAAATATTGAATAAATGTGACACTTTTATACATTTACATATTTTCTATTAGGTGCACAACTAAGCTCTCGCCGTTCTTTCTATAAAAATTCAACTTTATTATGAAAATATGCTTGCAAATAATTCATAGAAAGTATTGCCCATCGCCAGCTACTATCTTTTCACATCTTTCTGGCAAAGCTGGCTATCCACGAATTTACCTATTCCTTCATGCGGCCATCGGGCGGAATAAGTAATAATCGGACGGCGAACCATCTAGAGAATATGGCGAATGGTATAAAACTTCCCATTTCAGCGTTTCCAGGTAGGTTTTGGTCTCGTAAGACCGAGCGCTGTCATAGTGAAGAATCACTTTTTCGTGCCTCTCCGCGTATTGTGGGCGTTTTTCGCACAGAGCTCGGCTCAATCGCATTAATTGAAGTCGACATCGACCCCAGTGACGACTTCGCTTGGTTTTAATAGCTCGTAATCCCACCAAATACAGAGCATAACCTGAGAGAATATTCGGCCAAAGCGACGACGTAGAAGCGTGATCGGGCAGACCCATGACTTTCTATTTTTTGGATTGCAGTAATGAATCCATTTCTCATCACCCGTTACAATCCGATGAAGAAAACCCTTCCTTTTTTGTCGCTGAAGCAATTGTTCACAGGCGCTCAACGTCCCTTGGCTTCAACTCATAAGGAACCCAAGTCCCTTGCTTTTGAATCATTCCCAACGCATGCAATGGCTTGGAAATGGCTTGGCGAATAACTCCAAACACTGAAGCAAGCTCTACCTGCGTCTGGCAGGGATCTCCATCAAGCAATGCCGTCGAAGATTTTTCGTCTTCCTTCACGCGAACGGTCGTCAACATCAAAATCACTGTCTTTAAACCGGCGGAACCAATCTCGACACGTTATTTCACTTGAAGCAGCATCTCCATACACGTTCTAAAGTTCTCCATGAGCTTCAGCCGCCGTTTTCTCCGATTGAAAGAAGAAAATCTGTACTTCCCGCATATGACGATTATTTGGCATAAAATCATATAAATGCACAGAACCGAAGTATATGACGTCAAGAGAAAAATCAATATTGTGTCGAGGCGGTATGTTTCCCATATGCCTAGGCTTGGCTCATGACATTAGGTTATGGCAGAATCGACTAGCATTAACAGCTGGCGCCTTCTATTGGTAAACAGCGCACGTAATACATTTTTGGAAAATTTTCTAAAAAAGGGCCAGGAACTGATCATTTAAAAAGTCCACCTAAAGGAATTATCAACATTGGCACGACTTTCTTCTATATTGACGCGGTATGTGAGGGCGATCTGTCATTTAGTTTGTTTACAGTGCCAGATTTAGTCAGTTCATATCAACGATTTGAACAAAAAAATCGGACAAAGAATTTGTCTCAAATACTGTATTGAATCGGGATTTCATGTGCCAGGTCACTAAAAATATGGCAGAAAGCCTAGCAACCGATGGTGTCGCCTTTATCAAAAACACGTGCATATGAGTGGTAAAGAGCACTCAAAAACGGTCGAGGTGTTGAAAGATTTAACTCGCTCCAGTCGACCATCAACATCTTATACTGAAGTTAGCATCGATAAAGTGAAGAAAATGATCGCTGAAAGTTGTAATTTAAGTTTGAAAGACATAACTAAACGACTTTGAGGTTTCATGAACCAAGTCATAGCATTTTCCACGGTTATTTGGGCATGAATCGGACTACAGGTGGATTAGTTCCGGAAATCTTAAATTTTCTTTAAAAACTCAATGGCATAAATGTCATAGAAGACATATTGAATGCATTATCACTGGCGATGAGACATAATTTTACAAATTTGACACGGAAACTAGTAAACAAGCCTTCAAGTGGAGCCTTTCAGCTAGGTCGAAACAGAAAAAACGGCAAAGTCGGTCAAAAGTCAAAGCAATGAAGACTTTTTTCTTTGACTATTGCAATATTGTGAACCCTAAATTCTTGTCAAAAAGTCAGACGATAAATAAAGAATATTATGTGTGGTTCTTCGAAAACTGCCTGACTCGTGGAAAAAAAATTCGTGGTTTTTTGGCACAAAAACACACCATATCGTAAGGTAATCATTGTAATCGAATTTATGGCCAGAAGCAGGCTAATGTCATCGAACAATAATCACAGTATTCACATGATAAGGCTCCAACTGATTTGTTTCTTCATATTGCAGAATTCAGATGAACTCACTTTCTAAGCAATTGGCAGCGAAAACTGATTGATGCGCTTCAGAAATGTCTTGATGAATTCACTATTGGTCGGCATACGACGTTGGCCTTAAAACTAGTCGACTTGACGTGTAGAAGGTGCGAGCAGTTTAAAAAAAAAATATTTTGGTAAAAAGTAGCAACCTTATAAAACATATGTTTTAAGCTTCAAGGCGCCACGTTGTTTACCATTTTTATTTGAGCTATCGAAAATAAGCTAACTCAGTGCATTAGCAAACATGGGAAAAATTGGTTACCGTTATGTAATTCAATATTTCCATTTGAAAGGTCCCAATCCAATCAATATTAAAACAGAGTTAGTTTATACTCTGGGAGAGTCTGCTCCTTCGTTCACGACTGTAAAAGCGGAGTTTAAACGAGACCGTGTGAGCTGCCAAGACGAACACCATAGTGGTCGACCAATTAAGGTGTCCACGCCAGACTACGGTTAAGAAAATCCACAAAATGGTATTGGTTAATCACCGGCTGATGATCATTCAGCTGCATGACCTAGCTGAAATGATAGGCATTTCAAACCGTGATATATATCGTATAAGATTTGAAGATAGGGAAGCTGTGCGCAAGAGAAATGAGTTTCATCGCATTCTTCGGTTGTTAAAATGCGTCTTTAAAATGCGTCACCATCACTTGTCAATGTCTGATTATTAAAACACGAGTTATAAAATTACGTATTTTCCCCAATTCCAACTGCATAGTTCAGATTAAAAAACATGTCATACAACTAAACGACGTATCGATTAAATATTTCCTAACTTTCCGAACCTTTTGTCCTGCGTGAACAACCACATGTCCTCAAATACCTAAACACACTGACATATCCTAGTATATACTTATTAGATGGCTACAGTTAATACATTATAAACACTTTGTGGTATTAGCATGATAGTGGTTTCTTGTTAGCCACCCAACGATGATTGGTTGACTTAGCCACTTCACATACAAGCGCAAATTAATGCACACGCACACATACACACACAAAGCAAAATAGGGGAATTTGTGCCTGGGAAGGCCTTCTTTCAGACATTTTTTTGAACACCATTCGCATTCGATAGGTCCTGAAATGCATAGCAAATTTCCTCTCGTTTCATAAAGTTCGCCTTTTATCAGATCTGTAGATCAATGCCTTGCCATGTCTTTGGTCTCTAAAATTAAAAGACATTTGGTGGGGGATATTATAACTTCGTTTTATATTAAATTTGAATTTAATTATTTGCGATGTTTTCAGTTTTTCTAACCTGCAATACTCGTGGTGCGGACTGTATTAGTTTAGTTCTGATGAGAGTAACGCTCAAAAAGTGATTGTTACCCAATTTATATTGACCAATTTGAAATCAATGTATTGACATTTTAAACGGGCACAAATCGTAATTATGAATCAATTTCAACAATCGCTGGCATATTCATTTTTACTATGAACTATGCTGAATATAACGTAACAAGAGTCCAACTACATATTTGCCACGATGCTAAATAACGATAAATTTAATATGAACTTAAGGCTTTTTGGATCTATTTAGGCGTGCCAACATCTAAAAACAATTTCCTTTCGCGGTTCGTCTTAACTTCTTCACTGACATCCATTGCAAGACCTTCAATAGGCTTCCCAAAAGATAGAGCTAGTAAGAACTGACGAGACTAATTCTATGTTGCGCCCATTTGATTTGTGATTGTAGAATAAATGGGTTCTGTTTATACAGAAAATAAATTCGATTTTCAAGCTATCAGCTAAAATAAAAATTCAGCTTCTTATATGTTTATTTCCAAGATATTTTGGATTTCCCAATTGCCTTTCGTATGCTGAGACCTTGCAAAATAACCTTAAAATCAGTGTTCTATTTTAAACACAATTCACTGTATCAAAAAAAAAAAAAAAATCGTAATAAATTTGGGTTGGAAACATAATAAATTGTACTTGTACGAGTAAGTAAAACTAAAATTGACAAAATTTTACTTGATTTTCGCAGGCGTGAAAATAGTAAAGTAAGTAAGTAAAAATAGTAAAATAAGTAAGGATATATGACGACATAAAGTGTGTCCCAACAAGAACGCAAGATTTAAATTGAATTGAATTGTTTCTCTGGCTGTATGACATGTTGTGCCGTCTTGTTGAAACCACATGCGCTCCACATTCATTTCTTCAATTCAAGGCATGAAAAAACTGGTTATCATTTCACGATACCGAACACCATTGACTGTTTGCGCTTGACATGCCTCATTTTCATAAAAAATAGGTCCAATGATTCCTCCAGCCCAAAATCCACACCACACAGTGACACGTTGAGGATGCATTTGCTTCTCGTGAAGTACTCGAGGATTTCCCTCACCCCAAATGCGACAATTCTGCCTATTGACGAAGCCATCAAGATGGAAATAGGCCTCGTCACTGAAGATGATTTTATCGGCAAAATCAGCATTTTTATATTGTCTCTCCAATACCCAATTAACGAACTCCCTTCGCTGTCCATGGTCAGCTGGCTTCAGTTCCTGAGTCAATTGAACTTTGTATGCATGAAGATGCAAATCTTTTGTCAAAATTCGCTGCATAGTGGATTTGGAGACACCAATTTGCTGAGATTTGGAGACACCAATTTGCTGAGCTCGGTGTCGAGTTGAGGTGGATGGAGTTTGAGCGACATCATCACGTACAGCTGCGACATTTTCGGTCGATCGTCCTGGTCGAAGGCGCGTTGTTGTCTTTACATCACTAACAGACCCAGTTTTGGCAAATTTATCCATTAATCTCTTTACAGTTGACTCTTTTGAAGCATTATTGTGACCCCAAATTGAACGCAATTTGCGAACTGTACCCGCAAAACGTTCACCATTTCGTTAAAACAATTTCACAATGAGAATGCGTTGTTCATTCGTGTAGCGCTCCATTTTTACTAACCTCGTACCTTCTACTAGCAAACAATAACAATTGTTCAAATGTCAAACAATGACACTTCGAATGGCGTCAAATTTAAATCTTCCGTTCTTGTTAGAACACCTTTTATGAACGCCAATTTTTCCCAATTTGAGTTTGTTTTGACTCAAAATTAACCCTATTTTTTGGGAGTGTAGACCAATATAAGGGCAATTTTTTACTTTAGTATTACTTTTGATGCAATTTGTACTAAATCGGAATAGTAGAATACTGTTCCGAATGGAAAATTACAATTTATGCTACGAAGTCGCAGGCTATTTTTTCACGAAAAAAGCAGGTCTTGTTACACTCCACAGTCAAATTTAATGATGTTTGGAAATGAAATATTGTGATCTAACTCTGCAAAATATCTTGGTGCGCTCCTTAATAAATGGTTAACTTTCAGTGATCATGTCACGCATATTTTAAACAAAATGAACTTGGCCATCAAGCTGTTTTATCCTAATAAATAAAAAATCAGAACTTAGTATTGAAAATAAGATCAGCATACTCCAGTTAATATTTCAGTCTATAGTCTATATCTATATTCATGTCCAATATGGGGAGTTTGTGCCAAAACACATCTCAAAACAATTCAAAATAAAATATTAAAAGTTATGTTAAATTTGCCGGGGACTTTTAGCGCAAAAAGACTTCATCTGATAACCAACATTGATCATATTCATCAAAGAATCGTAGAAATATCTGATAAATTCTCAACATCTTGTTCAACAGGCGAACGTTGATACTAGGCAATGAATACGGCTGTAAAGCTGTATTTAGATTTACTTATTCCCTATTTTAATGAAGGTTTTTGAAGGTGTTTCCCTTCTCTAAATGTTCTAAGAATATGTTACTTTAAATATTAGCTATTTCATAGACGTAAGGTTGTACTAAGTTATCTCTTTAAAGTATAAATCGATATGTAAATATGTTTTATCAATAAAGTCTAAAATCTGTGGTCACAACTCGTAACAGCCTAACTTGAGTTAGGACACAATTGAGTTATTAGCACCATCGTATTCAGCGTATCTAAATTTATTTGCTCTAAATTTTTCATGTTTGTATCTCTTCTAGGAAGGCAATTAATCCTAAAAAACCTAATAGCTTAAGTTATTTTCCTAAATGACTGTTTTGGCATAACTGCCTAAGTCAATTTAGGATTACAACAAATATAAACATTATTTTTTCATCATTGCCTAAATCAACTTAAGTTTAAACTTTATGAATTTTTATATAGGAATAACAACCTAACTCAATATGAGAGATCGAATCTGAAATATTTTGACATAGAATAATAATTTATGTCAATTTAGGCGCACTTAAAGTTTTTTATTTAATCTGGAATAATAGCCTAACTCATCTTGAACTTTTTAACTTTCTTTCGTTCAACAGTTCATAAGAGCCTAAGTGTCTTTTTCGATAATATATTTTGACTGCGAGAATAAACAACTATTTTTTGTTAACAACTAAGTAAAGAAATTCGTTTCCTTGGAATCTGTAGCAAAGTTTTCCAAAAAAACACCTTCTCCTGATTTTCAGTGAAGATTCAAAACTTTAAACTCCTGTACTGAAAATATTGAAAAACAGACTTAGGCTGTTATGGGTTGTGACCACAGAAATATAAATATATTCATTAGAAATGGGCTGGTCATTAGTTGTGATTTTTGTAAGCTGTTAACCCTTTGTATTTTTTGTGAGAAAATGTCAAGTTTCGACTTAAATGTTATATTTGGGTACTTTTAATTTACTTCTTTAATTTAAATAAATCTGCAGTTGAAAGCATTTGACGATTCTGCGCGAGAAACGCCCACAATCCTCGGAGAGGTACGAAAAAGTGATTCTTCAGCATGGCGATGCTTGGCCTCGCGTGGGCAAGCGTATTAAAATCTACCTGGAAAAGCTGAAATGGGAAATATTACCCCATCCGACATATTCTCCAGATACTGCGCCGTCCGATTATCACTTGTTCCGTTCGATGGCACACGGTCTGGCTGACTAGCAGTTCCACTCATATGACGACATCAAGAACTGGCTAGATTCGTGGGTAGACTCAAAAGATGAACAGTTTTACAGTGACGGAATTCGAGCTTTGCCAGAAAGATGGGAAAAAGTAGTAGCTGGCGATGGGCAATACTTTTAATGAATCATTTGTAAACTTGCTTTCATAAAAAAGTTAAATTTTTATAAAAATAAAAACAGCGAGAACTTAGTTGCACACCTTTTTATAAAGCAATTAAAAGTTGAGCGGGTTTAGTGATGTTTTGTAAGAAATTTCTATTCTGATCGCAGTCTTACGAACGATCACTGAAATTTTTTGTACAACGAACCAATTTTTTGTACCTCGAACGTGAACTTAGACAAACGAATTTTAACACAAGAAAATCTTTCTAGCCGTTTTCACAAGAATTTGATTTGACACGAATTCGAAAAAAAAATCATGATAATACTCACTAGACTGAAAGTAGAGTGAAAAAGCAAGTAAAGCAGCAGTCTTTTTCATGACACTATTGCGGTAGGCCTTGACGAATCCGCTGTTGTTTGAGTTATCACAAAGACTGCACATATACATTCAAGTAGATATTACCGGATACGTTTGATGCCTTTACCAGGTGAATTACTAGCAAGTTAATATCAATTTATATATTCAAGTGTATACGGACACATTCGCGACATATTATCAGGGAAAAGCTTGGATTTTCAACACTCACCTGCATAAACAAAAGTTGATATCCACACATTACTTTCACCTTTGCGAGTCGTATCTTTATTTTCCTTTCATCCTGATAGTTGTGTTGCATGTTGCGAAATGTTTGTGTATGTGTAAATGTTTGTCTGTATTAAAGTGTCAGTTTAAGTTGCCATTTGGCTTTGCATTGCTTTCCTCCACTTCCAAGAATTGACAGTCTGAGCCGACGGTTGGGCAGCCAGGCTGCAAGCAAACAAGTTGGGACAGAAATACTCGTATCTCTTCCAAGATATGAGAGTACATTATTATGTGAAACATATGTTTGTATTATTATTATATTAAACAGCAGTTTACATTTAAGGATAAAATCCTCCTTCGATAAAATATACAACTATGCCAGTCACTTGTGTAGCTTGTCTTGCTGTAGGCATTGACATGATTGAGCTCATGATTCTACCAATACAATCGAACTGTAGAGTATTGCAGTTACCAAATTTGGTCCAACATTTCATCATGAAGCCGTTGAGTAATGCCAGGTTATCCATTTGGTGGTTTCGAAACCGTCAGTCTGGTAAAGCTGTCAGCTGTTAAATACCTGCCATCTAAAGTGTTCGTTATTTAGTGAAAGGTTTGCCATTTACGAATATGGGTCGTTTAACAGCCGAAGAACACGTACAAATAATGAAAACTTACTACAAAAGTGGTGAATCAAACATGAGCGCTTTTCGTGCATTACGAGATGATTATGGTCGTCATAATTGATGTACAAATTTCCAAGATTTGCACAAATTTGCAAGATTTTACAGAAATTTGAAGAGACTAGAAGTGTTACAGTTGTAATCAGGCTAGGGCATCATCGCAATGCACGCACTGCCGAAAATATCGCTTCTGTTAGTGATTCATTTGGATTTGTAACTCCATCCATGTGGATATGGATCACGCAATAGTTAGAGCTACAGCTGCGACAGCAACAGGCTTTCAATGCTGATTTTTCGAACAAAATTGGCTTCAGCAATGAAACTCATTTCTCACTCGGAGGTTACGTTAACAAGCAAAAAAGTGACTGTTTGGTGCGCATTATGGTGTGAACGACAATGCACGCACTGCCGAAAATATCGCTTCTGCTAGTGAAATTGTGGCGAATAATCCGAATTTGTTAATTTCACGTCAGGCATTTGGATTTATACCTCCATCCATATAAAGTCCAACTCATGTAGCAATTAAAGCCGGCCGACCATTCACAACGCCGTAGATATGCTGATTGGGTGCTACAGCAACAGACTTTCAATGCTGACATTTTGAACAAAATTTTCTTCAACGATGAAGCTCATTTCATCCTCGATGGTTAAGAGCAAAATTGTCGCATACGTGGCTCGAAGTACCCACAAGTGATTGTGGAAAAGTCATTGCACCCGCAATAAGTGACATTTTAGTAAGTATTATGGTCTGGAGGTGTCATTGGGGCGTATTTTTTTGAAAATGACGCTGGAGGGACCATTACCTTCAATTTAGAGCGCTATGGCCGTATGATAACCGACTTTCTTTTGGCCTACAATTGAAGATTAAGATGTGGGCGATATGTGGTTTGGACAAGACGGTAGCATGACCAACACAACTCGACCAATTTTGGCTCTATTGTATGAAAAGTTTCCAGAAAGCGTAATTTCACATGTAGGCGACGTCAATTGGCCACCAACATTATGCGATGTGACACTATTAAACTTTTTTTGTGGAGCTACGTCAAAGACCGTGTTTACGCGGATAATCTCCATACGATGGAGAATTCGAAAAACAACATTCGTCTAGTTATCGCCGAGATACCTCCGGAATGTGCGAAGAATTGATCGAAAGCTACCTCAAAAGAATCCACTACTGCAAACAATCCAAAGGCGGTCGTTTTAATGACATTGTATTTCATACATAATGCCAAAGTTCAAGCATTATAATCGAATAAAAGTTTTATCAAAATCATAGTTTTACGTGTGTTTTACTAACTTTACTTTTGAGACCGAAAAATGCATAAGTCATTATAATTGTTATGTTAAGCAGGAGTCTAAATTTAAGGATAAAACAGTCCTTCAAAAAAAAAAAATAAAAATAATAATAATAATAATAATAATAATAATTCAACTGTACCAGTCATTGGTGTAACTCGCCTTGATGCACACTGCTGAATCCTAATTTTATAAGTTCTTGCAACGCTTATGACTTGTATAGGGTGGCGCATAAGCAACGTTAAGATTTGATCAGTGAATACATTTTTTGTTTAAGTCTTTTTTTCGTCTCGTTACAGAATTAACTAAATAATACTTGGGAAATTTATGATGGAAAGGCTCAGCACAGAACAAAGAACCAAAGTTGTTCAATTTTACTTTGAAAGTCAGCATTCGATTATTCAGATCATACCGAAATTCTTTTCAAGTTCGAAATGCTCCTAGCGCTCCAACAATTTACCGATTGGTTCAGCGTTTTGGGCAACAAAGGGCTGTCTGTGATCTTCCGCGTGCTGGAAAATCTCGTGCAGTTCGAAATGAAGGGACCATTGCTCGAGTGTAAGCAAGTATTGAAGAAAACCCCGTAACTTCCACCAGGCGACGTTCTCAGAAGTTAGAGATGTCTAGGCGGCCTTTGCAAAGAATTTTACATATCTTACGCTTGACGCTTGACGTGGTCGGTAGTGATACACTTTTATTGACCAGTCACCATACGCTTCAGAGATAACACGATGTTGTTGCGATGGAAATACATTTCGCAAATGGAAATTCAGTCCATGAAGTATTCGTGTTACGTTAACTCTTGCGGCGCCCCCACATCGAGCTTCTTTTTGTATCCAACATTATTCAAGATGTTTCAAATAGTTTTTTTTTTTTGCTTTCCTTCCCTCTGCATCTGATTTGTTTTGCAATATTTTCCCCGGTCTGTTTTCTTTCAATTTTGAAGTTTTTTTCTAAAATCTGCGTCTTAAAATTATTTCGTAAAATTTGCTGTCACTTCCAGTTCATGCATCTGTATTTTTCCTATGCCCTCGTGCATAATAAATTTTTCTTTTATTTTAAACAATTTAGTTGGATTTACACTAAGTATTCCGTGTGATTAATTGCTGTGATTATCAAATAACGTGATCTGAGGTTGTCACGAATGTGGGAGACGAATTTATGTGTCGGTCAGCCGCAAGATTAGAATGCAGATTGCCAGCTATAAATTTGTCTGCGGTGGACAAAGAACGGTGACATATTTAAAATTAAAAACAATTTTCTTTACTTGAATTTAAATGAGAACGATATTGTTTTTTTCTGTTCATTGCCAAAGTTACAGGATCTGCAGGGGAATGTCTGTAAGAGTAATAGAAAAAGTTCAACTTAGCAGTCCATTAAGCCAACTGTAGTGTCAACAAACGGCCTTTGAAAGGAGCATAAAAAAGCCAGACAATATGTTAATAATACGTCATTTTCAGTGCTCCAAAGCTCATTTGGCTTAAACATTTTTAAACATTTTTTTAAACGTTTTTCGTAGCTTGACAGTGACGCCTTTGCTATATTCGTTTAATTTATCTACCTGTGACTTAACTAATGTATCAATGTTAGGCTCATGAAATGCGTTCAGCAACAAAACCATTGGGGGCAACTTGTGATAGTGGGTCAATAAATGTGAGCAGTAGTGTCTCCTTTCGGCTCTGAACATTTGATGTAGCGATTATTTAGGTTTTTCAATCATCCTGAATAATATAGATTATCCAATCAATCAAGGAGCAGCGTACACGTCGTCTATCAGCTGCTGCTTGACGGTAAATCGCTTTAATCCCTTCCATTCTGTTGTATTTTGTGCGTCAGAAAATATGAAAAAAACCTGCGGGGGCGAGTATGTGGCGAATGTGCTGAATGGCAAAAATTCAAATCGATAGCTGTCGCACCTCGAAAACGATTGTTCATTTAGAGAAACGATATTGAAATTCGTCACGATAGTAATGGGTGTCCCAACAAGAACGCAAGATTTAAATTTAAAAAAAAAACACAGATATTTAAAAAAAATCGTGAAACTTTATTATATCGTAAAGTAGATAGAATAAGGTTATGTATAGAACAACACATCGGACAGATGGCCGCCGCGGCTTTACTGGCACACACACGACCTTTTAATAAAATTTTCAATAACCGTTTTCATTAATGCAGCGTCCAATTTCCTCTTTTATGACTTGAGTCGTCATCGGCTTATTCGCGTAAACCATCGACTTCAAAAAACCCCAAAGAAAAAAGTCTAATGGTGTTAAATCGAACGATCTAGGTGGCCCATTCTGGTCTCCAAAACGCGAAATAACACGACCGAGAAATGACTGATGCAGCAATCGAATTGTTTCTCTGGCTGTATGACATGTGGCACCGTCTTGTTGAAGCGACATGCCCTCCACGTTCATTTCTTCAATTCTAGGCACGTAAAAACTGGTTATAATTTCACGATACCGAACACCATTGACTGTTTGCGCTTGACATCCAAACAGTCCACACCACACTGTGACACGTTGAGGATGCATTTACGTCTCGGGAATCACTCGAAGATTTTCCTCACCCCAAATGCGACAATTCTGCCTATTGACGAAGCCATCAAGATGAAAATGGGACTCGTCACTGAAGATGATTTTATCAGCAAAATCAGCATTTTCATGTTGTCTCTCCAATATCCAATTAACGAACTCCACTCGCTGTCCATGGTCAGCTGGCTTCAGTTCCTGAGTCAATTGAACTTTGTATGCATGAAGATGCAAATCTTTCGTCAAAATTCGCTTAAATAAGACCGGGTGCAAAAGGAAGCTTGATGGATGCCACACGAGTTAACACAAAAAAAGATCGAATTAATTTCCATCTGCCCAACGTTTCTGAATTGCAAAAAAATCAATTCATTTTCGAAATGGATGACGTCTGGTGACAAACAGTGGATCACTTACGACAACATCAAGTGAAATCGTGGTCGAATAGTGGCAAGACGCGGAAATAGTGGCTAAGCTAGGAGGATTGGCTGTCAAAAAGATTTTGCTGTATGTTTGGTGGAATTGTTAGGGAATCATCGACTAAGAGGGCCTGTACTCTCAGAAGAAGCGCCCAGCTTTGACATATAGGATAGGAATTGTACTCTATCTGGAGAAATTCACACACATCGAAAGTTGGTTGGCAGAACTTTTGGTACCTAGATCATAAGTGACAGTCAACTTATAGTCCTGATCCGGCATCTGCTATTAAAAAATTCGCCTCAAGATGAACTTAGAAAACTAGATTGCTCTAGTCTTTTTTTTTGCCAGTAAGGACGAGGGGTTCTTTAAGAGAGATATGATAGAATTATGTGTAAAGTGGCACCAAGTTATCGAACCATACGATATTCGGATTATTACTATGCTAAATAAAGACTTGAATGTCATACGAAAGTAATGGTTTTCCTTGTACTACACATGTTATTATACTCATTGATACCAATCCAAATTTGAATAACCTCTGGATCCCAGAAATTGGCTGAGAGGCTTTTTTATATGCTCTCTATTGCCGGAATCCTTTATTGTAGTTTAAAAGGGTTTTGTTTAATTTTGATAAAGTTGTATTTTATTTGAAAATAGTTCTATTTAATATGAAAATGCAACAATTGTTGTATACTTGCGCACTGTTCCTCTAAATTTAATTTCGGATGAATCTGAAAATCGATTTTGATAGTTTGTGCTATGCATTTAATGCTTCGCCAGCAATCAGCATTATTCGCTCCGCGAAAAAGTGAATGGCGATATCAAGTTTGTATTGAAGTTTTCAGTGCAATAATCACATCATGTTCCGTTCCAGTTTAGTATCTAATTCAGCACTGCACCAAGACGTTTAGCCTCAGAGGACAACATTAGCACCAAAGCATCTAACTTTGCTTGCCTGTGTCCACTTGTAAACATTACTAATTCAACTTTCTGCGGATTAACTTTCAACCCACAATCTTTGGTCTATCTCAATAGCTTTTCCCAAGGCTGTTGTAGGTAAAAATTGACCACCTACCACTGTGAGCTTCAATTTTTCCAACCTCCTAAGCAGAAGATCAAAAATTTTGCATCAATAGCGGTTACACTGTATAGCGGCTGATTGCGTAATTAGCAGTACTATGACATCACCGCTGGCCAATCAGTGAACGTTGACATAATGCCATTATTGGCTACATTCCTTGTAGTGAGAGGATTCATATTTAGCATAACACAAACTTAATTCAAAAAAGCTTCATATCATGGAAAATTGTATTACCAACAAATCACTAAACTACGCCGTACGCCTGTCTGATCTTTTCTAATTTGTAGTTACGTTCTAAAAAATAAAAATGATCCAATATTTGCTTAGCATGTGTCCTTTCATTAAAATAACGTATTCATTTTCTAACATCCTCCCTTCCCTTTTGTAGTGAAATTATGCATAATCGTCTGCTGCACACTTTACTAATAAATCAACTTTTATTTTTAATATCAAATATGTACGTTCAACCAAACTCGCAAATGCCATTTGAATGCTGGCCCCAAAAAAAACCTGACAGTTTAATCACCTCTCTGAGAAAACCTCCAATTGCTGCCACACATAAACTTCTATGAACCGTTGCAAAAAAAAAAAAAAAGAAAAAGTTAATGCGAAACACATTTTTTAAATTTTTAATTAAAAATCCATACAAGTTTTAATCACACATTTCTTAATGCAGCCAGCAGCCGACCCAACTCCCGCTGCGCCAGCAACATTCTAGTCCTGATGCCTAATAAAAACCACAATCTCGACAACACAACGATGAACAATGTTTCCACAACTCCATGGTTTCTATACGTTTCTTGTCGCTCCTTCAGCTTTGCTTCATTGGCATCCTCATCCTGCCACACACTCGTGCGAGTACTGTGACACCGAGATGGAGAAAGAGAGAGACGTAGATAGAGAGAGTGCAACAACACCGGGGCTGTGTGAACTGACATCGAGGATGCAGTTCAAGTTTAGAATAATCTTTTTACAATGTCACACCAAAAAATGTTGGTTTTGTGTGCCTCAACATTCTTGTGCTTTGCTGCATGCAACATGGTTGACATGTCAGCGGTTGAGTGTGTCTTTGTGTCAGTAAGAGAGAAGAGTGGTAATTCTATGTTGCATGTACAACATAAGTAGCAGTGGAGCAGTAGTAGTGGCAGTAGCAGTAGTAGTCGTCGTTAAGTTAAGTGATGTATGATTTTCTCTGAAAATGTTTAAGTTAAGCATAAACTGGGTAACCCAGTGACATATTTTGCGGTAATAGAAAAATGATCTTTACTGCAAAAAAAAAAAAAAAAAAAAAAAATCTGTGAATTGTGGTTACTGAAAACCAAAAAAAAAAAAAAAAAGAAAAAATAATCGATTCACATTCAAATATTCTATTTAAAATTCAAATGTTTCATTCAAAAGACGAAAATTACAAATTAAATTTCAAATTCAAACCACAACAATTGGAATGCAAAAATGTAATATATTCAATATTATATATATACATACATATATGTATATACATATAAGCGGCTATTGAACTCCATTACAAAGTCAAAAATGGGCGCATGGACAAAGAGAAAACACACCATGTTTTACAGTTTTTTCTTCGATAAAGTCAAAACCGCAAGCCAGGTGGCTAAAAATTTCAATAATCTTTTATGATACTTCAATGCCCAGTTTTGATTTCATCCATTCCGTTCCGGTAATTGATGTCAAAGAAGCATTGTTGGCTTGGAGCTAAACATTGCCAAAGAACTCTTTGGGAGCCACTTGAATAAGGTTGAATACAAAAACAAAACAAAGCTCGATGTAAAGTTGATACATGATTTAACACAAAACAGCCTCAAGGACCAAATTTCCGTCTGCGAATCGCCAGAGAATCTTATCAAAATCAACTCATTTCTAAAGCGGATAAGCAGTCATTTGTGACAACGTCAAGGGAACACGGTTGTGTTCGATTGACGGTCCACCGGCGTCAATAATTGCAAGGATTGACGGTCAGGCTAAAAATGTCAATAATCTTTTGTGACACTTCAACGCTCAGTTTTGCTTTTATCCCATTCCGTTTCGGTAATTTCGATATCAAAGAGGCATTGTTGCAATAGCCCTGAAGCTAAACTCTGCTCAAAAAATCGCTTAGAACCACTTGAATAAGGTTGGATACAAAAAAAAAAACAAAATCTCGATGTAAAGGTGATACATGATTTAACGCAAAACAGTTTCATGTGCCGAATTTCCTTCTGCGAATCGCTTAACTCATTTTCTTAAGCGGAAACGTCAAACGAACACGGATTGATTGCCAGGATTGACGGTCAACAAAGTTATGCTGTGTTTTTGGCAGGGAATTATCTGCTATGTGGGCGGCCCCAAAACCAGCCGACGTAACGTTTAGATGGTGTCAGTAGATTGAAAAAAAAAAACATATTTTGGTAAAAAGTAGTAACCTTATAAAACATATGTTTTAAGTTTTAGGGCACCACATTCGTTAGTATTTTTATTTGAGCCATCAAAATTAAACGATGTCAGTGAATTTGTAAACATGGGAGAAATTGGACACCATTATGTAATTAAATATTTCCATTTGAAAAGTTTCAGTCTAACCAATATTAAAGCCGAGCTAGATTCCACTCTAAGGGAGTCTGCTCCTTTGTTTACAACTGTTAGTTACTGGGTAGCAGAGTTTGAACGAGGTTGTACGAGCTGCCAAGACGAACCCCGTAGTAGTCGGTCAATTAAGTTGTCTACGCCAGAAATGGTTAAGAAAATCGTATTGGATGATCGTTTTCTGAAGGTGTGTAAGCTAGCTGAAATGATAGGCATTTCAAAGTGTTATATTATCATATATTGACCGGAGATTTGGAAATAAAAAAGCTTTAAGCAAGACGGGTGCCGCGCTTGCTTTCAATAGAGCAAAAAACAGCGTCCTGAAGAGTAGAGTTTTTTGCGATGTTTCACCGCAATATAGCCAAATTTCTGCGTCGATTTATAACCATCGATGAGACACGGGTCCACCACTTCAAATCAGTGGACTGAAATGGGAGAACCGTGTCTAGAGTAGGCGAAGACAGTTCCATCTGCAGGCAAGTTTATAGCGTCTGTTTTTGGGATGTGCATGAAAGGAAAGGAAAGGAAAAGAAAAGAAAAGAAAAGAAAAGAAAAGAAAAGAAAAGAAAAGA
>JAHXMU010026179.1:420978-485142 GCA_019455685.1 Philornis downsi
AAGAAAAGAAAAGAAAAGAAAAGAAAAGAAAAGAAAAGAAAAGAAAAACCCGTCAACGGCGAATATTATGCTAAATGGTTGCAGCATTTAGGTGATTAAATTATGGAAAAAATGCCGCATTTGGCGAAAAAGAGAGTGTTGTTTCATCAAGATAATGCTCCAGCCCACACATTTACTATTGTGATGGCCAAAATTGATGAATTATGGTTTAAGTTGCTTCATCACGCACCTTATTCGCCAGATTCAGCTCCCTCGTACTATTTTATATTTCAAAACTTGAGAAAGTGGGTCGGTGTTTAACATGAGTTTGCCTGCAAAGAAGAGGTGGAGTCTGCGGTTGATGGTTATTTAAAGGACATTGACATTTCTTACTATAAACAGGATATAAAAGCTACTGAATATCGCTGAAAAAGCGTATCGAGCTAAAAGGAGATTATGTTGAAAAAATAAGGAAAATTTTTCCGAACTTTTTTTTGTCTTCCTTGTTAGATGGCTAGTTTTGGGACCGACCTCGTATGTGGCAACCAGTCAGTACATCATTCATAACAGCATGGACTGAGCCCATAGGGGGCATATAGAATTTCCTGTATTATCTGAAATAATGAAATTTTTACTTACTAAATAATCATTTTCCTTTCCTTGCGAATATATTTTCTATAATTTTTTTACATACATTTTATTGTATAAAGATTTGAATGCACATAATAATTTATTATGTAGATGTAAGAGCTTAGTTGAGGAGCACAACTTTTCTAATTAAACATAACTTTACAAAACGGCGATAAGTTTTAAATACGTTATATAAGTTATGGGAAAATAATTTTCTATGCAAAACCATTGAATTTTCTCATGGCTAAAGAGTCCGGTGGTAAAACGACATATAATCAATAACATCCCAGCAAAATAAATGCTTTCAAGGAAGCAAACATTCATCACATTTTGTGACAGGGAAGTGGTGAAAACTTGCGGTATCGTCAAGGAAATTTACACAGGGTTGCCATATGGGAGAAACACTATTTATGGTGTCTTCTCTACATAAATTAATTAATTTTTGTTTCAGAAAATCTCCCTTTAAACTATGTGGCCTGAAAAACATTCCATTAAAAAGTAATTCTCTAGTATAAATAATTGCACTAAAATTGCTTTTGAAAAGTCATTCTTAACCGAAAATTCCGTAAAAAGTCAGTAGACAGGCACAGAAGTGGATAAGTCTGTAATATTCCATAGCATCGAAGATTATACACCCCCTGTCATTAACTCTTATTCACAATATTATGGATGGACTTTAACGTTATAGATTTTTATGGCGATTTTATAAACTGAATGGCAAATTTAATATTTCGGTCATCATAGAAGGGAGAATAACCAAATGATTTCTCAGAAACTTTAAATGGAGGTTCTCTAAGCCGACTAACAAAAATTACGTCTTTGGAGCTTATTGTGTCCCGCTAAGAAATAGACTTCAGAGTATTTCATATTAAGATGTTTTGCTTTAATTGTTGATAGTTTTGGAAGTAATTTAAAAATTCTTCGTTGGAAACAGTAAATATTCTTGGACTGCATCCTTAGAAGTGATGAAAATTGAATAGTTTTTGATGGGCTTCGTATTTTTTTTACTGGGGTAGAGATCGTATATGGTCATGTGACGACCATGAAAATTTTTCGATAAGCTTCTCTGTAATATAATTTATTTTATCTTTAGCTAAAGATACATTGTAACGTGAATGAAGACGTGAAGTGGAAAATGATATGGTAAATTGCATATAATATTTAGGATTTTATTTTGATTTATTTGTAAGCGTTTTAGGCAACAATTTGAAATATCGAGCCATACTGGCGCACCATAGAACATTATTGCGTGATATATTACTTTGAGTATTATTCTTCTTCTTAGGAAACGACTAGAAAAGACATACTGGTCTATTATAAGCCGCCTGTAGAAAATAAATTCAAGCGTATCGATCTTCTGCGCTTCCTCTTCAATTCGTCACACCAAGTTACGATAGTATTTCAAAAGCCTAGTACTTCCAATGGAGTTTTGGTCGCCCTCTTCTGCGCCGTCCATCGAGTTGGTTGTCGAAAACTTTCCATGCCGAAGCATTTGGGTCCATCCGCACAATATGACCCAGCCAACGCAATTGCTGTATATTAATGCGTATGACCACGTCGATGTCTTATACAGCTCATTGTTCATGCGACGTCGTTACTCTCCGTTAACAATTATTAGTCCACATATTTTCCGGAGTATTTTCCTCTCGAAAACTACCAGTATTAATTAATCTGCTTGCGTCATAATCCAGTATTCTTTGCCACATAACAAGACAGGTAGAACCAACCTCTGGTAAAGTCAGATTTTTGCTTGCCGAGAGAGAGCCTTGTCATTGAATCGCTTGCTTAGTCCATAGTAACATCTGTTAGCGAGCAATACTCTCCTCTTTGTCTCCATGCTGACATCATTCTTTTTGTTTACAGCGCAATCGAGATATATGAATTCTTCCACCACTTCAAAATTATGGTTGTCAAAGTTCACACAGCGTTCCAAACGAGTAGACTTTTGGTTCGTTGAAACCAATAACTTTGTTTTATCTTCGTTTACCACCTGAACTATTTTCGCTGCTTCCTTCTCGTTGCTTGAGAAGGCTGCAGTAACATCTCGCAGTTTTCTGCCAATAATGTCTATGTCAATTGCATGTGCGAGTAACGTATGGCTTTTATTAAAGATGGTACCACTCGTGGTAACTGCAGCTTTCCACTTTAATTATTATACATTTTATAAATTTAACATTACGTTTGGTTCATCCCACAACGCCAGTTTTTCTTATCAAAAGTGGGCCCACTGGGCACAGTATATCACAACTCCAACCTTCATATCAAACAAAGTGAGGTTCTTATCCAGTTAAAGTTTGATAAGATGAGATTATTTTATATTATTTTTAAATGCACCAGCTATCCTAACGGAAAGTTTGGGGGAAACCAGTTACTAGATGCATATAACTTGCATAGAGTTTGTCTTTTTGTTAGATTAACTAAAATTTTCCACTTCTCAGTTTTCCACAATTCTCCCTTTATATGAAATGGGTGGTAGATGATTTCTTATTCAAAGTATGTTCAAAGTGCTTGTAATGTAATGTAATCTATAATGTACATGTAATGTACATGTAATCTATATCCTTTATTAAATTTCAAATTTAAATCGTCCATAAGGTATTAGAAATAGGGAAGAGGCTGTTTACGTGCACAAGTTTTCCTTACCCTGATAGTTCAGTGTAATGAAGCGGTCTTCTAACTCTCGCCCAAGTATCAGTACTCATTTTACATCCGATATATATACTACTTATTTGAAAGTTTAAAGTCCCCGCTTGGTAAAATAATCTCCATTTTGTGAACCCCAGAAATATAAGGTAAAACCTCGCCAATAAATGAAAATCATTGGATTATATAATCTTTAACCCCCGTTTTTCTCATTCTCTTTCATGTGAAATAAAAACACTGTCCGATGAAAAGGCAAGCGTTTACAACTTTAAAGCTTTGTTTTACACTACGACTTCAATAACACTTCTTGTGCGTAGAATATGAAGTTGTCCACGTCACGTTCACGTCTTAACCATTTTCATTTTTAATACTGGATTGAAATACTTCCTTCTATACGACAAGGCAGACTATTTCTTATTTTAACTTAACAATTTTCGAACATATCAAACCTTAATTTTTATAAAAAGTCGAATAGCAGACTGTCATACTTTGGAACAAATACAAATTTTTAAAATATTGAATAATTATAGCCTTTTCGCCAAAATATTTCACTGGGCATTTTTGCTATCAGTACCATCCGAGTCATGCCTGTCTGCTGCTCAACATCGTCATCAGTATCACAGCCGTTATCCTCGTCATCAGCACCGTCGACATTGTCGTCTAAACGTTGGCACTCATCTCAAGTGAACCGACATTAGCATCATTAGTTTGTATGTTCCGTTTCTCTTGCCCGTTCTCGTCCCGTCTCCAGCCAGCTCTTCCTCAGCCAGCCAGTTCTCCAATATGTGTTGAAAATTGAGTTCTGAAATGAGCACATGTGTCATATCACAGTTGAGTGAAAATTTGCCTGAGAGCACTTCAGGCCAAATTGTCAGCACACAAAGTGTGCAACCAACGCTTTGAAAAATGAAAACTCATTTCAGCAGAAGAAAAAAAAACACAAGCAACTTTTAACAAATATAGAAAAATTATATCAACTTTGAAATAATTATCAAACAAAAATATGACAAATTTTCTATACTCAATAAATGTGCGTACAATTGCGTAAGTTATAAATATCTTAGGCTCTTACAAATAAATTTGCTATTCTGTAATAACGCAGGTAAGCGACAAAAATATACATTGAATTTGTGATCAATTAATTGCTGAAACCTTTTTTTTTTTTGCTCTTGCGAGTTTTCAGAACTGGAGCCAAGATGCCAAGACCCCAGTTTCCCATGCACGGAGCTCACTTCCGTCATTCCGTGAAGAACATTTGTAAGGCAGTTTTAATTTCACTAACGGCAACATGTTCTTTCCATGTGTTCCATAATTTGCCACGTAGAGAAAAATATGCCAATTTTTATACGTAAGCGGACATCATTTAGCTGCATAGTTTGAAATTTTGCTGAATTGTATTTTCGGTTTTAGTAATTACGATCCAATGGCCTCGTTTACTCGCATGAGGGAGGGCGCCTATTTAGACTCTTGCCCGCCTACTTCTAAGAAGTAAGAGATTGGAAGACGGTGGAAGTTACGTTTGCATTCTTGAAAAATCTATGTTTTATTGTAAAGTTAAAATTTAAGTGAGTTCATTTGAATAAATCAGATGCTATTTAAACTTGTATCTATAGAATTGTTTAGCAACAATAAAATTTCGATGTTAAAGCTTTTCAATAAACGGTTTTATGAAATACCTACAGATGAGATTTTCCAGAAAATTTAAGTACGAGTATGTGCAGAAGAAGTCTGATACAATAGAATTGTTGACAGACTTCTTCTTTTTCGGTTGTATCATTAAACTAAATGTTTCTTGGTCACATTCAATCAAAGCAAAATGCTTTTACACAATTCGCTCGAAATAGAAAGAATGTTGTTTCCAAGACTTGACGAAAGTCCTTTTTATTGTGGGGACATAATAAGTGCTGAACATTATGGTGAACAGTGCCATTAACTTATGCTTTAGCTTCTCATATCTTTGTTTGTGTTATGATCTTCCCGAACTTGCAAGTCAAAAAGAATGTTCCTTCAACATAATCTAGATCTTTATTAAATTTCCTTCTGTAGCTACCTCAATGCAGAGCTCTATAACATCGCCTTTGTTTTATACTGTTCTGAAGAATTTTTTGCCTCAAATTCATTTACCTCCTTCAGTGAAGAGAGAGAGAGAGAAAGAGAGAGTTTGATGGCACAGGCAATGCATATATCTGGAATATGGTTTTCATGATCGGTATTTCGTTCAACTAGAAAATGAGCTCAATACTTCCTATCATCATCTTAAATATATATTTTTGTGAAGTCACGAAAGAAGAGAAAGAAACGGAAACTCCCCCAATTTTATATAGACCATAGTCCCTTGATAATGTGCCTGGTATGTCCGAACTTTTTGCAGAAATGGGACTTCAGTCCGATTTACCAATATCTATGATACATAAAGCTATGATTTCGATGAATCTTTTATTTCTTCATAATGCCTGGACCCTGCCATTGTGCAACTACAATATCACTTAAATGACCACCTCTTAATTGGTTGCAGCAGTGGATGGTTTTAAAATAGTTTTTGACCACATTTCGGGCGGTATCTCGGCGATAACTTGGCGAATGTTGGTTCTCAAATGATCTGACGTTTAGGGATTATCCGTGTAAACACGGTCTTTGACGAAGCTCATCAAAACAAAGTCTAACGGCGTCAAATCGCATGATATTGGTGGTCAATTGACGCCACTAAAGCGCGAAAATGCACTTTTTGGAAACTTCTCATGCAATAAAGCCAAAACCGAACGTGTTATGCGGCCCATGGAATCGTCTTGTTGAAACCACATTTCGCTCAGTTCATAATCTTCCATTGCAGGCAAAAAAAAATTTGGTTATCATACGATTATAGTAAACTGAATTGATGGTAACGGTCCCTCCAGCCTCATTTTCGTAAAATTATGGACCAATGAAACCAACCAGCCACATTTTTTGACAATTCCGGTAACGACGTGATGCGAAATATGGTGGCTGGTGGAAGCAAATTTCTTCATGAAGATATACTCAAGGCAACTTGGCTCTCTCTTTATCGTAAAATATGAAATCTGATTGATCTCATGACAATAGATGGAAGGCATGCTTCTAGTTTCATGGACGTTCACGCTTTATATGGTGCTAAGCTAGGCTCGAATCACCACATGGTTGCAACAGAAATACGAATTAGATTGGGCGCATTCGTAACTGAACTCCAAAAATGCTAAACACCGCTTAGCGGCATAACCTCGATCTAGTCACAGCCTGCACCAATAAACTCTCTCAATTAATACGCCAAAAAGCCCATAATCCTGTTGGTTTCTGACAAACAATAATCTAAAATTTCCGGTTCTATGACCTCAGAAATCGAAATTAGATATGGTATTTCGAAGAATATCGTATTGCATTTAAGGATAATAATGCTGCAAACAACACAACGCTGCAAAATATCCTGCATTTTCTCATTTTCCTCATCCACTTAACATTTATCCGCTTCAAAAAACAAAAACTTTCCAGACCCTCAATCCTATCTTGCCTACGCTTTTGCGCTGCTACCCTTTCCTGTTAACATTGACGGAAATAAACCACTTTTCATCACCAGTGACAATTCGTTTCAGAAATGGGTCGATATTTTTGCGATTTAGCAAAGACTGTGGTTGCAAATCCGTTACATGAGGTTTTCTTTGGTTAACTCGTGCGGCACCCATTCATAGAGCTTCATTTTGTATCGAGCCTTATTCAAGTAATTCCGAATAGTTGTTTGAGCAATAGTTAGTTCCTAAGCAATCAAAACAGTGCTTATGATTCGAGTTGCCGACTTCCATTATTGTCCGTGCATTTTCGACGATTGAACTTCCAGAAAGCGGTAAATTTTCCCCATTGAAATTTTATCTATTTAACGCCATAAATTTAAGCCATAAATTGAAAAAATAATGGATTTCTTTTCACCATACGAGGTGTGATAATAACCGTTATTTTCAATTTTTTCAAAAAGTATTTATTTATTCTTCAATAACTATCTTGTCCCCTTCCAAGTAATCCCCCTCGGATATAATACATTTATTCCAGCGTTTTCTCCAATCCTCGAAACAATTTTGAAACGAACCTTTTGGTATCGCCAACAGCTCCTGTTTCAATTTTTCTTTCATCTCCTCCAATCGCAGCAAAACGCTTTCCTTTCATCGGTGTCTTCAGTTTTGGGAACAGGAAAAAGTCAGCGGGAGCCAAGTCCGGTGAATACGGTGGTTGAGGCATGATTGCCAAAAACTCACGCACAAGCATCGATGTGTGGTGCGTTATCATGGTGCGAAATCCATGATTGGTTTTTCCACAATTCTGTGAGTTTCTGACGAATTACTTCTCGCAAACGGCGTATAACTTCAAGGTAGTATTCCTTATTGACCGAACGACCTTGTGGCAAGAATTCATGATGCACAACGCCATTGTAATCGAAGAAAACAGGTAGCAAAACCTTCACATTTCACCGAACTTGACGTGCTTTTTTCGGCCCTGGCTCTTCTGGACGCTTCCATTGGGATGATTGGGCTTTGGTTTCCATGTCATAGCCATACAACCATGATTCGTAACCAGTTATGACCTTTTTGAGGAAATCTGGATCGTCGTTGACGACGTTCAACGGCTCCTGAGCGATGTCCATGCGACGTTGTTTTTGCTCAAAATTTAGCAATTTTGGAACAATCTTCGCTGCCGCACGTTTCATGCCTAAAACATCCGTAAAAATTGCTTGGCACGAGCCGAACTATATATCAACATCATCACCAACCTCTCTAAGAGTGATTCGACGATTATCCAAAATCATTTTCTTCACTGCTTCAATGTTTTCATCGGTTGTTGTCGTGCTCGGGCGACCGGGATGAGCATCGTCGTTGACATCTTCTCGGCCTTCCCTAAACCGGTTATACCACAATTGAGCTTGTGTTCTACTCATAGTAGATTCGCTAAACGCCACAGTCAACATTTCAATTTCATATTTTACATAAAAGTTAATACAGTTTCTTTGATCCATTTTTTCGAATAGTAAAATATCGAAGAGCACACCAAAACACGACTAACCTTTTTATCTGTCAAAAACAAGCTGACAATCGAAAATGGCTGATATTGTCAACATATATAACAGACATGTGTACCAACATAACAGAAAAAATGCGAAAATCGAACATACCGAACTCATGAAATTTGAAAATATTGGTTATTTTTTTGATAACACCTCGTACATTGTATATGAAATTACAAATATATGCTACATAATTAACAAAAATCCGTCACAAATTCCACTTAACTTAGAATGCGGGTAGAGTAGACATCCTTATCTACATATATTATACGGCCCACGTAGAAAGTAAGCCCAAGCGCTTTGGTCTTCTGCACTTCTTTCCATTTTTTTTTTTTTTTTTGTTTTGTGTAAATTTATTATATCAAACAAGCTTTATACAATTTACGCCTCAGCGCATTATAGAGGCTTGTTAACGAAATAATTACATCAAAATTGTTTGTATAATAACCCTGGTTTTAATACAAAATACAAATATATTTATGAAAAATTAAAGTGGATTAAATCATATTTAACCAATAGATAGTGCAAAGTTTTTCTTGAAGGGATTGAGTCCTTTTCATATATTCAAACTTCAGGTGTGCCACAAGGAAGTATAGTTGTTCCATCCTTATTCACACTATTTATTAATGGCATATCAACTTGTTTTTATGAGTCAAAATTTTTGCTTTATGCGGATAATCAAAAAGTAATTTTAAAAGTTTCACCGGTTAATGATATCTTAGATCTTCAAAAAGACATAGACAATCTTAATAATTGGTGCCTTTTAAATAAGCTTTCATTGAGTGCACATACAGGGTTGCCCATATTCGACCGACCCATCTGGCAACGCCATAACTTTTGATAGAGATGTCAGATCGCTTAATGACATATCGCGTTTGAAGCGTCAGTCCAAGCAGATTTTTACCATGGAACAATACACGCCACGCGAGCGCTCTGAAATAGTTGAAATTTACATTCAACAGAAGAAGTCAATTGTGAAAACTCAACGTGCTTTTAAAATATTAAAAAATGTGAGAAGTGCGCCTTCTAAGAACACCATTAAGCGTTTATACGAAAAATTTTCGACTGGTGAGGCTCTTTCTAATCCGAAGAGGCCAAATAAAAGTCGACCAAGGCGATCGGCCGAGAATATCGCTGCCGTACGAGCTAGTGTTGAGAGGTCCCCAAGAACATCCCAAAAACGCCGTTCTCAGCAGTTGGGCATGGCTCGGTCCACTTTACAACGGATTATTCGCGTTGATTTGCATTTGTTCCCGTACAAAATTCAATTGACGCAAAGATTGTTGCCTGCGGACAAGCCTCGTCGATTGGAATGGGCCCAACGAGTCATCGAAATGGCCGATGATGACGAGCAATTTTGGAACAAAATTATCATGTCCGATGAAGCCCATTTCACATTGAATGGGACCGTAAATAAGCAAAATTGCCGTATTTACTCACTAAAAATCCTCAGGAGATTCAAGAATTGCCTCTTCATGACGAAAAAGTCACAGTTTGGTGCGGCGTCAGTGCGAAAACGGTCATTGGGCCGTTTTTCTTCCAAAACGAAAATGGCCATGCTGTTACCATCAACCAGGAGCGTTATCGCGACATGATGACCAATTTTGTGATGCCAATTATTCGTCGAAAGCGTATGAGGCAGTTCTGGTTTCAACAAGACGGCGCTCCACCGCACACAAGTCGCATAACAATCGATTTTCTGAAGAATTTGTTTCCGGGCCGTTTGATGTCGAAAAGTGGTGATTTGGACTGGCCACCGCGTTCGCCCGATTTGACGCCCGCTGACTTCTTCTTGTGGGGACATTTGAAGTCAAAGGTTTATGTTAACAAGCCAAGGACCGTAGAAGAGCTCAAGGACAACATTCGTGAAGAAATAGCCGCTATTCCGGCTGAAATGTTGGCGAAAACGATGGAAAATGCTGCAAAAAGGGCACAATACGCCATCAACGCCAGAGGCGGCCATTTGAGAGATATCATATTCAAAAATTGATGTAAACAAATCTACTTGGAACAAATTAAATGAATAAGATTGCCAACCGCCAAATTTTTATTTTTTTCTTTGATTTTTTTTTAAAAAACATGGGTCCGTCGAATATGGGCAACCCTGTACGTGTATTCATGTCTATTTTTCGCGTTGCAGAAATCCGATTCATGCAGTGTTCAAAAATTGGTAATTTTTCTCTAAAATCGGCTTGTTCGAAACTGGATCTAGGTGTTCTATTCGATTCCGCTTTGACATTTATTCCGCACGTCAATTTGTTATTCCCAAGACTTATAGAATTATAGAATATAGAATTTTCTGACCCCAATCCATTGAAAATCATTTTTACATCATACGTTAGATCTAAGTTGGAGTATGCCGCTATTATTTGCTGTCCGCATTCCAATATTCATATTCCACGTATTGAACGAGAGCAGTGTATGTTTGTAAAGTTTGCTCTTTCTTCATTTAAATTTGAAGAACCTGTCCCAACCTACAGTTATAAATGCTTATTACTTGGGCTACAGACATTAGAATATTATCTTAACTTCCAGGCAGCGCTATTTGTTTCTAATATAGGCGGTGGATACATCGACTGTTCTAATGTTTTGGCACAGATTCCATTTTACGTTCCTCCTAGGTCTCTCCGGCGAACATATTTTTGATATTCCTCGGCACTTTACTTTGTATGCAAAAAACAGTATTCTAAATCGTCGATTTTATATTCTTAATGAAATTAATTAATATGCCTTGAATCAAGGTTCCAATCAACTCATAGAGTTTGACTCATGTTAATGTTTGTTTCGACTATATCTTAACAGATTTCTAATATTAAGTAATTCTATGCCAAATTGTTTATAAATAATATACATATATAATATAAAATATTACTGTTTTGTCATTGTTAATATCTAAGGAAATTTTGTTCTATAGACTTAAATAAATGAAATGAAATGAAAATTTAATATCTTGACATGAGCTCAAAATTCATATCAAAAGTTCTTCGACATTTTGCAATCAATACTTTTTTATTGACGATTTAATTAATGAAAATGTTTCTAGAGATTTTAACTGTTGTGGTAAAATATTGTACTGACTACTAGTCAAAATGTTCTATACGCTGTTTCGTTGTTTCAGATCGACCTATAACTACTCTCAAATTGCCATTAATTCACGTATTGAAGATATACTGATTTTGGGAAAAATTTATCGTGTGATGGCCAATACTATGCAAGCATTTAAAAAAAATATTAGCAATTGTAATTTATATCAACCATGTACTGGCAAAACTGTTGGAAAAACATCTCTATACAGAGAAAAAGTACAATACGAAATTGGCAAGTTCGCTACAGCTCCACAATTTGTCACTTAGTTTGAACAGTGTTTCAAAAGCTTGGTCTTTCCAACGTAGTCTTGGCCGCTCTCTTCTGCGTCGACTTAGAGTCCGTTGTTAAAAACTTATCGTGCTGGATCCATCCGTACAACATGACCCAGTCAAGGCAATCACTTTATGTTGGCGCGCTTGCCTAAGTCGGTGTCTACATACAGCTCACACAGCTCATGGTTTATGCAACTTTGATATTGTTAATGATGATGGGGCCATATAATTTTTTTTAGTATATTTCTCTTGAAAACTCCCAACATTGATTCATCCGCTTGATTCCTAATCATAATCATATATATATACTAATATATACCAACGATATATCCTACAGGAATAAAGTCGCTCACCTTAGATACTCTCTGTTACCTACTAGAGAAACCATCTCTCGAGCTTCAAAATATAAAATGTTCGAATAGTTGGCTCAAGCAGATTTTTCTTGGAGAATTTTTTTAAAATTTGAACTAATTTATTCGCATAGAAATTTGAAGCATTTGAATTTTTGTATAGAAAAAATTAACAAAGAAAAAATTTATTATAAAAATGTAAAAAATGCTTAGATTAGTAGAGATACTACAATCTAATTGCTGCAGAAAATCTAATTACATAATCAGTTTTCGTTCAAACCAGTTGTGCTTGGGCCTTTCTTCAGTAATAAATTTTATTTAAATTAAATAAATATATTTCTTTAGTAATAAATTTATTTAGAAATAACATTATATAATCAGTAATAATATATCAACATTGTTAAGAAAATCAATTTCACACAGTATCTTGGCCTTTTTGATCGATATTTTGAAGCAAAGTTGGTTTATGAACCCAGATCAAGCAAAAAGTTCAGTTGAATTTAACAACAAAAAAACAATTTTAAATTAGTACATAATCGAATTATATACTCGTATAGAGTTTGATGAAAAATGTCCATAAGGAAAACAAACATTATGGCTGTTTTTCCATGTGAAAAGCTTTCAAATGGTCATTCACTATAATTTTTTACAAGTTCATTTCGGTTAAGAATATTTGAATAAATGACGCACTTTTCAAGTACCGAATGTTGCTGCTTGTTCTCATGTAGTGGGGGAAAAAATATTCCATATAATAACGCTTGTTTTTATCTGAAATGCATCGGAACATATTGCTTATTGTTTTTATGGCTTTGAAACTTTAAGTATGTTAAGCGAATTGCATAAATTGTTAATCAAAAATTACACTTTAGAAAAGCGTCGTCCAGTCTTTGTACTAATGACAAAAAAAAAATAATAAAGTAAATTTTAATGATTATTATGAACTGAATTAAAGTTGAGTATATAATTTGCGCAATAAGTATTATAAATAAAAATTAAGAACTCACTTGTTATAAACTTATAAAAGGCATATAAAGTATAGATGTAACTCAAATCAATCTATAATATAGTCATAATAAGTATATTCTATAATTTAACTTTCAAATTTTTCTTCATATCAGAAATTACTAATTATAGGGTTATCCAGTTAGTGGTTCCAAAACTGTCGGTCTGGCAAGACTGTCAGCTCTTAACCACCTGTCATCTGAAATGTTATTTATTTAGTAAAAAGTTTACCATTTACGGAAATAGATCATTTAACAACTGAAGAACGCGTAAAAATACTTAAAACTTGTTACAAAAGTGTTGAATCAAGCGTGGGCACTTTTCATGCGTTACGGGGTGATTATGATCGTCATAATCGACGTACTGTGCAAGGAATTGGCAAGATTATAAAGAAATTTGAAGAGACTGGACGCGTTACATATGTGGTCAGATCTGTGCATCATCGTAATCTATTCACTGCCGAAAATATCGCTTCTGTTAGTGAAAATGTGGTGGATAATCCGAATTCCTCGGCGTTTTTAGGTATCTTACGACTCATTATGGCGCATTTTACATTTGGATTTGCACCTCCATCCATACAATTGAAACCAGCTGATCATTCGCGACGCCGTAGATATGCTGATTGAACACCACAGCAACAGGCTTTCAATGAATTCAATTTTACGAACAAATGCTCATTTTCCACTCGGTGGTTACGTCAACAACAACATTGTCGCATATATGGCTCGAAGAACCCAGAAGTGATTTTGATTATGGAAAAGCATTTTCATTCGGAAAAAGTGACTGTTTGGTGCGCATTATGATATGGTGGAGTCATTGGACCGTATTTTTTCGATGATGATGCTGGAGGAACAGTTACAATTAAAAACACGGGAACCGTTAAAAAGATCAATCACCAAGTGACGGTGGTTTATCCTTTTGTTCTTTCACAATACCTGTATTTTCTCTAGTGAGAACCAACCACTTATTCTTACACTTGTTCGTAGTGGAAGCCCCAATTCCCGAAATCACTTATTTAAGTTGAATTCTTTATCTTTGCATTTTTTCGTAGTGCAAATCCCAACTTATTTAAATAAAAACTCGAATGCTTTATTTGGGTGTGAGTTAAGTTCTAGTATATTGAATATAAATTTAGTCTTAATAACACCTCGGTTTACTTCCATATTTTGTTTCCCATCAGTGCAATATGATGCGCAGAGGGCTTTTCGTTAATATTTACAATTTTATAGGTAAAAAATTTATTGTTTCATTCTCATAGTCTCTAATTTCTGTTGCCAAAGTTTGCAGTTTATTACTTCACTCTCATGATCTCCAATTTCTGTTGCTAAAGTTTCCAATTTATTACTTAATTTTCATGATGTCTAATTTCTATTGACAAAGTTTACAATTTATTACTTCATTCGCATGATCTCTAGTTTCCGTTATTAATGTTCTTCATCGAATGCAGTTTGATGCACTTTCGTCTTCAAATTATGTGACATATTCAAAAACGAAACGCAAGGTGCGATCACCTGATTCACTTAGCTTTTGTGGGTTCGCCTTTGGCTTACATAGGCTACGTACTGTCATAGCAGTTACCATCAATTCAGAGCGCCATGGCCGTATGATAATCGACTTTTGTCAAATAGCCACCAATACTTTTGTTTAGCTACATCAAAGATTGTGTTTACGTGGACAATCCGCACCAGTTGGAGTATTTGAAAACCAACATTTGTCAAGTTATCGCCGAGTTACTGCCCGAAATGTGCAAAAAACGCATTAGATTCTCTAAAGGATCTACTGCTGCAATCAGTTCAGAATGGGTTATTTAAATGTATTTCATAAAGGCAAGGTTTAAGCATTATAATGGCATAAAAGTTTCATCGAAATCATAGCTTTACGTGTGTTTTATTTAACTTTACTTTTGAAACCTTAAAATGGATAATCCGGTATTTCTCTTTTTCCTAGCATAATTATTTTACACCAACTTAACTACTGGAAGCTTTCAATTATCGGCAATACGTACTGAAAATCTTTTGATATATTATCAAATTTAACATGTTGGTTTTAAAAGCAGAAGTTAATTAGAAAACCAACTGGTTGCTGGCTTCATGATATTTAAGTTTAACGAAATCCATTGGAAAGGATTTCGATATCTTTCTGCCAATATTTACTTTAAACATTTCCTCATATTGAGGGGTGAATGGAATCGAAATTGGACGACGAATCATTTGTGTACACGTACTTTATATGAATCTTTACCTTTTTTTTTGAGAGTTTCCTTGGCTCTCCGCAACCGAAGATCAACAAACATATAAAAAATTTCACACAAAAAAAAAAGGGAAAGGATAAAGGCAAACTTTTCCATTGGTTTGTTGCAAATGTCTACATTCCCATTGAAAGTTAAAATTGTTGCAACAGAAAATGGGGAATGGCAGTGGCAGTACAGCAACAAGGACAACAACAATTTAGCCGACTTTGGGATGCATGAAATTGATGCTGGTCCAAGGGCTGATGATGGCTGTGGTGGCGGCGAAATATTTGCAACAAAGTCCTGCATTTCCTGTCGTTGCACATCCTTGAGGCAATTGCCTTTTTGGCAAGCAAATTCAATGCACAAATGTCGAATACGCCTTTATGTGGGTCCTGTGTACTTGTGCGGCAAGTTTTGTTGAGTTGTTTGTTTTGTGCCGAAAATGTTGTTGGTGCAACTTTTACATTTGTAGTTGCAGTTGCAGTTGCTGGTTGTTTTGGCCCCAATGACATTTACGATCACACACAAAAATGCAACACTTAAACTTCACAGGAAAAAAAGACAAAAAAAAAAAAAACAAACGGAAAAAAATAATGGAGAAAGAAATGTTGAACAAACATTGAAAATAGCATTGTAATTGCATGTGCTCGAGTGCGAGAATGTCTGTAAAAGTTTCGTGTTTTTCGTTATATTTTCTAAAGCACAGCCAACGAAATTGAGTTGTAAACCTTAAAACGAAAGTACTGTGGAATTTTTATGCGATTCAAGAGATATAAAACAGATAAATCTTTGTATAGGGGCTATTAAAGCATGTGATATCACCGCATTGAGTAGAACACGTGGTTATCTTTAGGCCAAAGAAGTTGCATGATTATTGGTGTGAAAAGTTGCTTACAAATAGGGCGTTGTTTCAAACTATATATTTCAGGTTTAAGTAAACGTTTTGTAAACATCTCTTAACAAGGTTAAAATACCTGATTTTTGTATTTAATGAAGCAAAGTCGAACAAAGACTTTGATAGGCGCTTTATAAGAATAGATTTTCACGTATGCACTTTTTTCAAGTATGAAACAAATCAAATTTATTCAGTAATCTTTGTTGCTAAACAAAAAATCATTCCTTTTATTTGTTTCTTAAAAACTATTTCTTTCAAATACTGATTGATTCCTTCTAAGCTTTAGATTTTTTTATGCCGCGTTCAAGCTCTTCGAGTGATATTTTGCTGATGACAAAGTAATGTTGAGTTCCAATGCCCTCAGTGCAGGGATCTTATCTATATAGATGTTGGAATTTACGTTTACCATAGAGGAGAAAGCCTATTCATTTCCTATCACATGATCTAGGTAGCCATATCACCCGTCCGATGCGTGAAATTAACTTTTGCACCGAACTGTCCATGAATGGTAAGTAGCGCCATCTTGTTGGCTATAGATGAAGTAACTCAGTTCAAACTATCGCCATCAGATATCGTTGGCATTACTAGCTTCAATTTTGACAGCAACAAAATCAATTAAGAGCAGTCATAACGCGGTAAGGGGAGACATTCACAGTTACGTCCCGTTTGGCCTTATATATATATGTATAAATCCGGCAGCCCATAAATCACGCCGTAACGTTGATTTTGGCTAGTTGCAAAGGCAGCTCTTTATCTTATTCAGGTTACTCTTCAGTCTAAAAATAGCAATTTTCTTTATTGGCGCAGTCGATAAGCCAGAAATTGGGTTAATCACAGAAACAAATTTTGATCAAACAAAATGGATTTTCCTTAAGTTTTTCAAGAGCAAAAAGACTGAAACTGTGATGATTCGAAAAGTCAATTCTTACCCAAGCTTAATTTTTGAAACTAAATTTTGAACTCATCACGATCATAGCGTACAATCTCAGCCACTGCTGCTGTCTCTTTCTCACTACTCACTGGATGTGGTTCATTTGATCGCTTATAATCCAAGAACGAAAATTAGGTTTCAAAAATGTTGATGTCATATCGAATAGTGTTTTCGGTAGGTAGTTTGCAAACGATGTGCCGAGCTAAGCCTTTCCATGATGAGATGCCACAACGATTGCATGACAAAGAACGTCTAAATAACGCACGCATAATAATTGGTGACTTTACTGACGGCCCGATATTCAGTGTACAACTTTTGGCAATTTTATTTTGATTCGATACATGCATTAAAGACAACGTTGTCAGTTCATCTTAAGAACACAATTGGCTTTACAATTTTTTAGCCATAAAAATATTTGAACACCATTAAACTCTATAATTTAAATACCGAATCAGATTTTTGTAAAATTTTTTATGGTGGCTCAAAAAAAGGTGAAATTAATGAAATTAAACCTTTCAAACATTGGCCATACATTTTTTACAACTCTGTGTATGTCCAGTTTACAGAAGTGTTTCAAATTTCAATAAAATAGAAATCTATATTCAATTCGATATTGTACAAGCCCGTTGTTCAGAATTACTATTTTCTATAAGCGGTGTTGTTTGCTTTTTTGTTGCACTGATTAATTTGAGATCCCAACAGAAGTTTGCACGCAATATAGCATGATGCTTCTGAAACTTTGCTTGTCGATCACTCAGAATCACTTTAAGAGAGTTTAAACCGGACATGAAAAAAGTGGTAAGACAAACTATTTTGGAAAATACAAAAGAAGTTTACATTTTAAACAGCATTCCTCTTCCATCCGCCGTAACAGTTTTCGATTTACTTCATTGATTCGAAAATCTGGCTCTTTTAGGATGTGTTAAAATTTTCATACTGAAATAAAAGTTTCATCGAAATGATAGCTTTAAGTGCGTTTTAATTAACTTTACCCTGGATGAAATGGATAAGCCGATACATTTTGAAAAAGTCATAAAACGAAATGGTAAGCTTGGTTCACACCAACTCTGTTTCCCTGTGACAAAAACCCATATTTATAAGCAGAATACGTATTCAATTTTTAGATGCACCCCTATCACACCGGTACGAGAACAGTTTTAGGAAATACCGCCAAAAGTATCCCCAGGTACTTAAAAATCCACTGAACTAAACGCAATTCTAAAATTGTCATCACCACAAAGGTCTGACCACATCTGCACCGCTTCCAGTCTCTTCAAATTTCTTTATAATCTTTCCAATTCCTTGCACAAGATGTCAATTATGACGACCATCATCACCCCGTAGTAGTGCCCACGTTTGAATCACTGCTTTTGTATTAAGTTTTAACTATTTTTATGCGTTCTTCGATTTTCCTGCAAATCTTTCACTAAATAAGTAACACTTCAGATGACAGGTACTTAACAACTGACAGCCTTGCTAGACCGGCGGCTCTTAAACCACTGAATCGATAACCCTGTAGAACTATTTAAGTTGATTTTTAACAATATTACAACCAATTATTTAATACTGGAGCATTAGCAAAACTTTTTCAAAAAGTATGCAAGAGGTTTTTGGAATTTAAAATTATAATTAGCCAAATTTTTGAGTAATCTGAAATAAAACCCGAATAATGAGAACTTACATAATTGTTTTGAATTTATATTCATGGCAAAGATTTGCGTAAAATTGCAATGATTGGAATGAGAATGTTGCTCCAAATTTTGAAATAAATGTTGACTTATGTGTGTCACAATAATTTGTCTAAAATAGCTTTATAGAAGGGCAGACGTTCAATAAAAATTACAAAATTGTAGAGCGTTTAATAAGAAAATTTTTGGTTTGTTTTTTTGACTTGTAATTTAAAGCCTTCCGGCCAATTATAAGTAAATTACAATATGCAACAAATCTTCTATTAGATTTAACCCGCTCAATAACACAACATTTAAAAAACACGTAATAAAAATTAAATACAAAATTTATAAAAATATAATATAATTTTGAAGAAATTATGATTATTAAAGACACAAAACAAAAAAGAATATAAAAAAAGACTAATTTGGAAGTTAATCGGTATATAATCTGGAAAAATAAGATAATCGCTATGTAATAAAGGCTGCTCCCAATTTAATTGAAAATAAAATTTTACAGGAAAGTCAGCAAGTGTTGCAGAATGTGCCTTTTGTTAGAATCAGGACATAATTTAAAATATTTTAAATGATTTGGTAGTAAATTATAAATTCGTGCTACTCTTACCACAAAAGCGCGACCTATGAGTGTGGTTATTTTATGAATAAGAAGCTGCTTATTACCAGTGGAATGTGAAAAATTAAACGAATTAAAAAGAAATTGAGAACTACGATACACAGTCGAACAACTTCACAAATTAACAACAAATAACTCAAATCGATCTAATTTTTAAAACTACAGCCCAAGAAACCCTTAGCATACGGTGTTATATGAACACGACGCCTCAGTGAATACAAATATCTTATAACTGTATTAGACGTCATCTGAATTTTCCTCATATTTTGTTGATTAGGGCCACTAAATAGTTCTACATAATAAAGAATACTAGGCATATTATAAGCATAAATCAAGTTCTTCTTAATTAATCTAGGTAACACTAAATCAGTATTACAAAAACTTTGAAGCGAATAATTTAAACGCCGAAGTGACTACATTATCCACATGATAGTTAAAGCTTAGTTTGTCATCTAAAACTACTCTCATGACTATAATTTGAGACCCCTTAGATCTCTAGTAAACCAATAGTATGCTATACCAATAGTAGTTCATGAATATGGCCTTATGAGGGTGTCCCAACAAGGACGCAAGATTTAAATTTGGCTCCATTCGAAGTGTCATTGTTTCACATTTGAACAATTGTTATTGTTTGCTAGTAGAAGGTACGAGGTTAGTAAAAATGGAGCGCTGCACGAATGAACAACGCATTCTCATTGTGAAATTGTTTTACCAAAATGGTGAAAGTTTTGCGGCTACAGTTCGCAAATTGCGATCAATTTTGGGTCACAATAATGCTCCAAAAGAGTCAACTGTAAAGAGATTAATGGATAAATTTGCCAAAACTGGGTCTGTTAGTGATGTAAAGACAACAACGCGCCTTCGACCACGTCGATCGACTGAAAATGTCGCAGCTGTACGTGATGATGTCGCTCAAACTCAATCCACATCAATTCGACACCGAGTTCAGCAAATTGGTGTCTCCAAATCCACTATGCAGCGAATTTTGACTCAGGAACTGAAACCTGCTGACCATGGATAGCGAAGGGAATTCGTTAATTGGGTATTGGAGAGACAACATGAAAATGCTGATTTTGATGATAAAATCATCTTCAGTGACGAAGCCCATTCCCATCTTGATGGCTTTGTCAATAGGCAGAATTGTCGCATTTGGGGTGAGGAAAATACTCGAGTGATTCACGAGAAGCAAATGCATCCTCAACGTGTCACTGTGTGGTGTGGATTTTGGGCTGGAGGAATCATTGGACCTTTTTTTATGAAAATGAAGCATGTCAAGTGCAAACAGTCGACGGTGTTCGGTATCGTGAAATGATAACCAGTTTTTTCGTGCCTAGAATTGAAGAAATGAATGTGGAGGGCAGGTGGTTTCAACAAGACGGCGCCACATGTTATACAGCCAGAGAAACAATTCAATTGCTGCATCAGTCATTTAAATCTTGCGTTCTTGTGGGACAATTGATTTACACAACTTTCCTTTTATACGAAGGGATTAATTGATGGGGTAAGTTAGATCGCTGTTAGATTAGATAATGGGAGGCTTATGTCGTTGTCGGCTATAAGTCAATCCGTCAGGAATTAATTTAGGGACTTTCGCTCAAAGGAACTAATTTTTTAAAACAGTTTAATTCCATTAATGTAACAATTTGTCACTTGCAAACAATATTTAATTCATTAATCACAATCAGTATAACAGTTACCTTTTGAGAGCGTAATTTACAAGATTTATCTTAATATAAATATATAAAATTCAATTCACACTTCTCCAAATAACCAACTTTCATGGAAATTTGCACATGTTGCAGACCACTGTCTATTTTCCCCTGCCCAACTAAAATGTTTTCAAACTGCAGTTAAAAGTTGCACCAAAAAAAAAACTATCCCAAAATGAGGCAACAAAATATTTGAAAATAAAAATCGAGTAGAATTCGTTGCAAAAATAATAAAATATGAGACTAGAATTACAAAACAAAAACAAAAAAAAAACTAAAAAAGTGAACAACAACTGCAGTCATTTTACACTCGCAAATGTATTTTCCATTTAGTTGCATTCTACAAAAATGAAGCAAATGCAGATACATAAAGCAATCAGTTCGGATAAAGCGAGGCAGAGCAGCAAACGCTATCTCATTGTGCAACGAAACTGTAAACCCGCCTCGTAGTGAAAGAGGCAAAAACATCAGTTTTTTTTTCTTCACATGATATCGATAAAAATGAAAAATATTTCGTAGAATTTTCTTTTTTCGTATTGCAACAGAAAACTTCGATGAGCCATCATCAACCGCCTCAGTATCGGTATTACAGGTATCATCAATGTCATCACAGAGAACATTTTCGCAGACAATCTCCGTACCTTCTTCCCTGTTTCATGCAATTTGAATTTGAAACATTTTTATCCCTGCTAGAGATGAAAAGTTTTTCCACCCATTCTAGAGTTTCTTTGTTCGCATGTGAGGAAAGTGACACCCAGCCTTGGTATCTGGTTGCTTCGACTTTACGCTCGCATGCCCAAAGCCTGTGATTTAATGGAAATTGAAATTCCCTTCGACAAACTGCCTGGGAAGGTCTCCAAGTGTAATGGTGTGGAAAAGATTTTATGTGCAGACTTTTATTTGTTATGAAGTTGTTTTTTTTTCTTTTTTTGTTTTTTGCTTTCATGGAAGGGTTTGAGAGAGACTGCACTGTTTGCTAGTGCAATATTTGTATAGTTGCGTATTTGTGTGAGATATAAAGAGATCTCATAGTTTCGAATTTCTTTTTTTTTTTATATGTTTTATTTTTATTTTCACATTAAGTCAGGTGTAAAGTTTGGGATAAAAGCGTATAAAAACAAATTTACAAAAATTAAGAAACAATTACCAGCAGAATGCTGAAAGGTCTTACCACACAATTGCATGTGGATATTCAAGGATAATAAAGAAGTTTGTGAAAGTCATGGAGATAATACAATAAAAGCAGCACTCAAACTTGGGTGGTTATGTATATTATATAGATTTAGAGAAATAGTTTAAATCCTGTTATAGTTTGTTAATTATTTTTCGAGAGCATACATTGATATGACAGAGAACAAAGTGCAACTTTGTGGATGTAAAAAGTCTGCTCCCTTCGCCCTCAATTCTATATGGCTATTATGCAAAGCAATTCTCGTAATATCGTAAATAAAATGATAAAAATTCAAATCATGGCCACTAAATTGTGGGCGGATTATATCCACCACATCCTAAAAATTACTCCTTAAACTTCTCTTTCTAAGGGGTAAGTTAAGTACGATTTACCACAACTGAGTTAACTTTTATATATCAAAAATAAATCAACTTTGCCTGCTATAAATGGAATTGTGGTAAACGTTTTCGCATTCAATGAGTTTATACGCTTATTTTTTTATTTATTTCAATGTAAGGGACCAACATGGTTTAAGGGCGTTATCAAGCATAAGAATTAGAGAAGCTTAATTGGACTTATTCGTTACTCGATATATCGAAATATACTTTAACAAAAGGAAGTGACCAAAGTACATTTGAATGAAGTCACCGCATAGTCGCGGCAAACGAAAAAAATGGAAAAGTATTGGGCCATTCTCGAACGGGGCGATAAATTTTAATCAAATTTCACACAGATACATTTCAAATATATAGTTCATTTTCGCAGGCACTGCACTACAAATACAACCAAAGCCGCATAGTGGGAGTTCGAAATACGATATCCCTGGTTTGACAAACTTTTATTGTGCTGACAACAAAAAAAAAATGTTTCTCATCCGATTACAGGAGGTTTTACATCATCGGTTTGCCATGGGAAAAAAACTGCAAATACATGTTTACATGCCACATATTACCTCTTGTAGCTTAGGAGATACACAATATATAATAATCTTTTCTTTAACATTTCCTCTGACTTTTCTCAGCTTTTTGCTAATTGTAAAGCAAATAGAAGTCCCAAATATTTCGAAAAATCAAAATTATTTCGATTAATTATCAAATCACTATAGTAATACTTATATGTAAATGGCAGAAGTCTCAATTTATAACTTGAAAAAATTTGCATTATTCTGACAGATAACTAATTACGGAACATTTTATAGTAAAAGCCAACAAAAAATTACGAAAAGGATGTGGAGGGGATGAATAGTTTTATTGCTCTACGGGGTAAATTCACTTTATTCTATTCTAAACAAGCAGAAAGTTGAATATATTATTGAGAAAGTTCGCATAATATTAAGATTCATTTCTTTCCCACTCATTGGGAAAATACTTATGATTTGCTTAAATTGTTGACATCCAAATCAAAACTTCAGATGCTGATTACTGGGCTTACAGCCATAACAACATCGCCGTGTTAATCATACCATGTTATTTGTATTCGATATAATAGCTGGTATAATTGATTGTTCTGAATTATTATCGCTTATACCGTTTTATGTTATACGAGGTGTGTTCAAAAAACCTTGGAAGTTATGGGTCATCTATCTTTGATTTTTGGGCTATTTTTCATAACCGGTTTATGGGCGCTATTTCAAAATAACAATGGGGCAAAAATACAATACAAAAATTGTCAATTTTTGCAGGGCAGTGCTATCATCGACCCAACAAACTGCATTTAGTCTTTCTATAAACCTGTAATCGTATATTTTTTTTAGTTAATTAATTTTTTACTTTGGACACAATTTGTACACAATATGTACATCGCTTTTGTACACATCATATACACATTAACTTACTTGAATATTGAAGAATTAAAAGTAAAAATATATATTAAAAAAAAATCAGCTTTTAAAACAATTTCGCCCTCACTATCGACGTCCGTATTTTTTTACTAACATAACAACAAATTATACAATTTTAAGCTTGTTTTAATGAAAAACAAGAAATATTTTTAAAATAAGAAAAAAAAATTCAAGTAAAATATTTTTATTTAGGAAATTTTCACCTGCGGCAATTACTTTAGTGCTGGATATCCATCCACTCAGTTTAAATTGGAAAATAAAATGAAATGAGAAATATATGATTAGCTAAATAAAACAAAATTAAAAAGAAACAAAAAATTTAAAAAAATAAACAAAAAAGCTCGACTTTTGCTTGGATTTTTTGTTAGAGCCGCTTATTCTGATTTCGCATTTTTACCCACATTTGCAAGATAAAGAATTTCATTAAAGTTGTGGCTTAACGAAACTGGTTAATTGAATTTTCCGCGCTAAAAAGCCAAAAAGAAGCGAATCAAGATAAAGCAAATAAATTCCTAAAGACTGGAAATTTGTTGGAGAAAAAATCTTAGCACTAAACATATTTCTTTATTGAATGAATTCCCCAACAAAATTCACTTGAAACCGTTCAAAGACAATTTAGAAAAAAGCAGGAAGTAAGGAATCCGATACACAAATGAAAGAAGAAGTCGAAACATTGAAAGGATCACGAAATATAATATTTTTTGCGTCAACAAACCGTTCAAAGACAATTTGGGAAAGGACTTGAAGTATGGAGGGTGTCCCAACAATTAAATTGTTTCTCTGGCTGTATGACATGTGGCGCCGTCTTGTTGAAACCAAGGCACGACAGGCTATCATTTCACGATACCGAACACCATTGACTGTTTGCGCTTGATATGCCCCATTTTCATAAAAAATAACATCCAATGATTCCTCCAGCCCAAAATCCACCCCACACAGTGACACGTTGAGGATGCATTTGCTTCTCGTGAATCACTCGAGGATTTTCCTCACCCCAAATGTGATAATTCTACCTATTGACGAAGCCGTCAAGATGGAAGTGGGCCTCGTCACTGAAGAAGATTTTATCGGCAAAATCAGCATTTTCATGTTGTCTCTCCAATACCCAATTAACGAACTCCCTTCGCTGTCCATGGTCAGCTGGCTTCAGTTCCTGAGTCAATTGAACTTTGTGTGCATGAAATTGCAAATCTTTCTTCCAAAATTCGCTGCATAGTGGATTTGGAGACAACAATTTGCTGAACTCGGTGTCGAATTGAGGTGGATGGAGTTTGAGCGACATCATCATGTACAGCTGCGACATTTTCGGTCGATCGTCCTGGTCGAAGGCGCGATGTTGTCTTTACATCACTAACAGACCCAGTTTTGGCAAATTTGTCCATTAATCTTTTTACAGTTGACTCTTTTGGAACATTATTGTGACCCCAAATTGATCGCATTTTGCGAACTGTAGTCGCAAAACTTTCGCCATTTTGGTAAAACAATTTCACAATGAGAATGCGTTGTTCATTCGTGTAGCGCTCCATTTTTACTAACCTCGTACCTTCTACTAGCAAACAACAACAATTGTTCAAATGTCAAACAATGGCAGTTAGAATGCCATTTTAAATCTTGCCTTCTTGTTGAGACACTCTTTACAAATGCAAGAAGAAATCGATACATTGAAAGGATCACGAAATATAATAATTTTTGCGTCAATTTTTCTTTCAAAATATTGCTCGATTGGATGATATACGATATTATACGATAAATAAGACAATAGATTTGATCGATTTTTCATATTCAATTTGGGCATTTTTTTTTTATTTTGGCTGAAACTTCATTTTAATTTTTTTTTTTTTTTTTTTTTTTTTTTTTGATATACGATTATTTTGAAAACTTCAGATATGTGAGCTCTTAGATATCCGCGAAATAGAGCTAACTAACTTATTTAATTATCGTAAAACAAAAATTTCTAAAAGTAGTTAATCAAATGATTTACGATCATGAATAACACTAGAATGACATAAAACAGCAACACCGAGAGGCAGATATAAAAATAAATAAATACTCCTAACGATTGTATTGAGAGCACCAATATCACTAAAACTCGCAGGAGTTTATGCGGATGTATGGGTGTGTGTGTGTGCAGGATGTATCTGAGTTGTATACATATTGCCATCATTTATCACTAACACAAACTGTAGTCACAACAACGAGGACCATAAAGAAATCACCGAATATATGAGGAATAACAACCAACAACGACAACAGGCACATCCGTGGTCACAAGGTCATCAAATAATGTTGCACGTACACTTTCCGCATTTTTGGCAATAGTCCGAGTGAACAAACAGACCAACTTTTCATTCAATATCAAGCAGGAGAGAAGAGGAAACATGTTAAACATCTTGTATGCCGAGAGCATTTGCCCGATTGTTGTTGTTATTAGTATTATTTGAAGCTCACACAGATACAATACATAGTAACAATCCTTAGATCCTGTTGTAAGGCGTGGGAGGAAGGATATACGAGTATATATATATATATATATATATATATTTATATATATATATAAGTGAGTAGCTGAAATGTAAATTAAATCAATTTCATCATTAGTTTGAAGAGTGCAAAACAGCTACAAAAGGAACTGAAACTGGAAGTTGAAGATAAATATTTGTTAGACCTAAAGCAGTAGCAAAACAATTACAAATTCTTACAGCTTTGTTGAAGTTATACACTCAAGGAATATCAGTTCATAATTTGTTTTTGAATAAATGGAAGTACAAAACAAAATCCTTAAACCTTTCTAAAGGCTTTTAAGTGTAACAATTTTGCTGTGGTGGTTTGGGCAGATTTTTAATACATAATATTCAAAATATAGTACACAAATATTTGCATATAATTTTGGAAACTAAATGTTTTTGGCTAAATTCAATCTGAAGTGTTTGGTCATAGCCGAGGAAAGTTTTTAAATTGTATTTAGCTTAATCTTATAGGTTATGTAAATGTGTTTTCCTTTTTTCAAATTGCTCCATTTCAACATAAAAAAAACAACAAACTCTCTTGCATCTTTTGAATGAGATATGTACGCACACGCATTCTATTTTTGATCCCACTTAATTGTACCTAAAGGGTGTCCCAACAAGAACGCAAGATTTAAATTTGGCGCCATTCGAAGTGTCATTGTTTGACATTTTAACAATTGTTATTGTTTGCTAGTAGAAGGTACGAGGTTAGTAAAAATGCAGCGCTACAGGAATGAACAACGCATTGTCGTCGTAAAATTGTTTTACCAAAATGGTGAAAGTTTTGCGGCTACAGTTCGCAAATTGCGATCAATTTGGGGTCACAATAATGTTCCGAAAGAGTCAACTGTGAAGAGATTAATGGATAAATTTGCCAAAACTGGGTCTGTTAGTAATGTAAAGACAACAACGCGCCTTCGACCAGGTCGATCGACCGAAAATGTCGCAGCTGTACGTGATGATGTCGCTCAAACCCCATCCACCTCAATTCGACACCGAGTTCAGCAAATTGCTGTCTCCAAATCCACTATGCAGCGAATTTTGGAAGAAAGATTTGCATCTTCATGCATACAAAGTTCAATTGATGCAGGAACTGAAGCCAGCTGACGATGGACAGCGAAGGGAGTTCGTTAATTCGGGTATTGGAGAGACAACATGAAAATGCTGATTTTGCCGATAAAATCATCTTCAGAGACGAGGCCCATTTCCATCTTGATGGCTTCGTCAATAGGCAGAATTGTCGCATTTGGGGTGAGGAAAATACTCGAGTGATTCACGAGAAGCAAACGCATCCTCAACGTGTCACTGTGTGGTGTGGATTTTGGCCTGGAGGAATCATTGGACCTTTTTTTTATCAAAATGAGGCATGTCAAGCGCAAACAGTCAATGGTGTTCGGTATCGTAAAATGATAACCAGTTTTTTCGTGCCTAGAATCGAAGAAATGAATGTGGAGGGCATGTGGTTTCAACAAGACGGCGCCACATGTCAGACGGCCAGAGAAACAATTCAATTGCTGCATCAGTCATTTAAATCTTGCGTTCTTGTTGGGACACCCTTTACATTTTAATGACAATTTCAAGCGTCACTGTTTGACAAGCATTAGACAGACTTATCGATTATTGGACAACTCGAAGTGTAGTGACAACCACATCGAGGTAATCGTCGCTGAAATAATGATAGATAGCTGTATGCGGGATTGAACCCGCGGTTAAGCGAACAATGGTCGCGTGGACTAACCATTGCGCCACGGTCGGTACCGAATATAGGAATATATAAGTTTAATAAACTAAATTCCATGGGAGGTGGCAGTGGGAGCGTGGACCTTCCGTCGATTTCTTCCCATTTTATCCACTATTGTAAAGCAATATAATTAACGGTAATGTAATTACCTTCAAGCTTACGAGTTAGTGATTAAAGTGGAAGTGGTGGGAGTCAAAATGTTGTTGTCAATGATTCGTTGTCTTCTGTTTTACCTGGTGTTCAAAGTGGTGTTCCTCAAGGTCCGGTACTTGGTCCATCACTTTTTATTTTGTACTTTAATGAACTGTTTAGTATCATTGGTGATACATGTATTCCCATTTTCATTTGCAGGTGATGTACAATTGCTCTTTAAAGGAGAATATCAGTTTACTGATGTCCTGCAAAGTAATATTTATTATGTGTTAAGTTTGATCTCTTCATGGATGATGGAAAATAAACTCTCAATCAGCATTCTAAAAAAAGGTATGTCTTTTTCTAATCAAGATTTAAACTTGAGTTTATCTTTTCGTGGCTCACGTGTTGAAGGGGTCTACAGTGTACTCGTGCATTGTTTGGGAGTAGTTTAGATGGCAAACTAAAGTTCAACTATCATGTGGATAATGTAGTCCGGGGTTTAAATTATTCACTTCGGAGTTTTTATAACACTAATTTAGTGTTGGCTAGTTCGGATAAGGAGAAATTGGTTCATGCTTACATTATACCTAGTATTCTTTATTGTGTAGAACTATACCTATATAGTGGCACTAATCAACAAAATATGAGGAAAATTCAGATGACGTGTAATGCAGTTATGAGATATTTGTATTCACTGAGGCGTCGTGTTCATAGAACACGGTATGCTAAGCGTTCCTTGGGCTGTAGTTTTAAAAATTATATAGGTTTGAGGTCTTTGTTGTTATTTTATAAAGTGGTTCGACTGTGTAGTCCTCAATTTCTTTTTAATTCGTTTAATTTTCTACATTCCACTGGTAGTAATCAGCTTCTTATTCTTAAAATAACCACTCTCATTTGTCGTGCTTTTGTAGTAAAAGTAGCACGAATTTACAATTTGCTACCAAGCCATTTAAAATGTTTTAAATTATGTCCTGATTCTTAAAAAAGGAACATTCTGAAGCACTTTCTGACTTTCCTGTAGAATTTTGTTTTCAATTAAATTGTAAACAGCCTTTATTACACACCGATTATTTTATATTTAAAGATTATATACCGATTAAGTTATAAATTAATCTTTTTTAATTTTTTTCGTCTTTAACAACCATACCTTCTTTAAAATCATATTATATTTTCATAAATTTTATATTTAATTTTTATTACGTATTTGTTTAAATTTTGTGATATTGAGCAGATTAAATCTAATATATGAATTGTTGCACATTGTAATTTACTTACAATTGGCCAAAAAGCTTTAAATTACAAGCCAAATAAATAAATAAAAAAAATATTTAATTTCAACAAATCGGTCAATTTGTGTGGGAAGTAACGTCATATGCGAGTATGTTCGCTCTCAGAACTCACATTTCTGAATGCATGATATTGGGCAAATTTGCCCGCATTTGGCACAAATGATTGGAAGATATAGAGGCAAGAATGTATTATATAAAGAGTGTCCCAACAAGAACGCAAGATTTAAAAAAACAGTCAGTGGTGTTCGGTGTCGTGAAATGATAACCAGTTTTTACGTGTCTAGAATTGAAGAAATGAACGTGGAGGGCATGTGGTTTCAACAAGACGGCGCCACATGTCATACAGCCAGGGAAACAATTCAATTACTCATCAGTCATTTTCCGTGTTGTTTCGCGTTTAGGAGACCAGATTTGGCCGCCTAGATTGTGCGATTTAACACCATTAGACTTTTTTCTTTGGGGTTTTTTCAAGTCCGTGGTTTACGTGAATAAGCCGACGACGACTCTTAAGAAACTCTTAAGAGAAGACTCTTAAAAAAAGAAATTGGACGCTGCTTTAATGGAATACCGCAGCATTTGTGCAAAACGTTCATTGAAATTTTAATTAAAAGATCGCGTGTGTGCCTGCAAAGCCGCGGCGGCCATCTGCCCATCTGTGTTGTTCCATACATAACCTCATTCTGTCTACTTTACGATATAATAAAGTTTCACGATTTTTTTTAAATATCGGTGTTTTATTTAAAATTTAAATCTTACGTTCATGGTGGGACACCTTTTATATGACAGATGAGTCTCCGGTTAATACCACGTATAACATATTCATGAAGAAAGTTGATTAGGCAGAGTAGAGATTGTGAAAAGTAATACCTAATTTTACTAGTACTGGCAAAGGAGATCAATTGCGCACAAGTCCATCAGGCATTTCTATTTCCCATATTATGAAATGTTATGAAAATTCTAACCAAAAATATAATTTTTTACACGAATAATTTGACAAAAAAAAAAAAAAACATATTTCGGTGTTATAAATGATTGTTCGGAAACTACACTCTTCCAAAATAATCGCTGCATTTCATTTCTTTTTATTAAAAAAAAAAAGAATTTTTAAAATTTGTAGAAAAAAATTACATAAAATGACATATAAAGTCTGGCCAGAGTTTTTGAAAATTTTATGAAATACACGTGGAATCCGAATCTTTCAAGCATGAAAAAATAGTAAATAAATTTGAAGCCTAATTTTTTTTCATCGGACAGCACTATATAGGTACATATATTTTCAATTTGTAAACGGGAGATGGACAACTGGTATAAACAAGCAATTGCACCTACCACATCCTAAGATTTTTTAAACTTTCTGAGACTGAATTCATTTTTGAATTTTAACTTTCAAAGGTCCTCCGCTTGGAAAATGTAGAAAGATGACTGATCTTTGATAAATCGACCAATTTGTAGGTGCAACAACCCAAAGAACATGACAATGCATTCTGTTTTCATGCGCTGCACTAAATGTCTAATGCAAGCTAATTTATACTCTAAAATAAATTATAGTGCAATTGAATGAAAGATACGAATCTAGGAATATACGCATAAGATAAATAAGTTAATTTCTATGGGAGGGAATAAGTGGATTGATTTTTCAACAATGCATCCACTATTATAACGCAATATAATTAACGATTATATTTAAGCACTTGCAAGCTACGAATTAGCGATTACAGTGGAAAACTGAAATTCTATAAATCGTTCAATTCGTGTGAAAAGTAACGCCATCTATTTTCGTTATCTGAACTTACATTATCAAATGCACGCATAACTTCTAACTATTTTTACGCGTTCTTCGATTACGAAACGATCCATGTTCGTAAATGGCAAATATTTCACTATAAATAAATAACATTTCAGATAACAGGTATTTCACAATTGAGAGCCTTGCTAGACCGGCGATTTTGATACCATTAAATCGATAACCCTATTTTGTAGAAGAGAATTTCAAGACAATTTAATGAATAAAAAACTTGACTGCTACTGCCGGTTAATTACAAATTACACAACATTGATCGAATTTCGAAAAATCGATCAATCTCTATGAGAGGTTCTGGTAAATGCTCAACATGTGCCAAATTTGGATAAATTTAATGCAACCGATTGAAGATACGCTGCAACAGAATATATGGTCGGTCATTTGTATGGTGGAAAGTATCAGAAGAGGTGAAGTTAATTGATCGATCGGTCGCAACCAAACAATGGACAATATTTTGAATAATTGCAGATTATAGACGAGAAGTTACAGCAAGGAAATTGCATTTCGGAAAATCGGCAATTTTTTTTTGCAGGTACCAGAAGTGATGGGTAAAATATTGGGCTGTGTTAAGCTTAGGGAAGTTTCGTAAAGATTTATGACAGTTATGATATTTACCAGTCAGCCGGACAGACGGACGTCGGTGAATCGACTTAAATAATCTTGAATACTCTGATCGAAAAACACTTAGTGATTTATATATAATTAAAAAACTTATATTATTAGATGCTCAACTCAATTATTTTCCAACAGACGGCGCCAGCTGTAACTGCTAGTCGCTAGTCGGGCGTTTCTCGTGCCGAGCTCGGCTCAATCGAATTAATTGAAGTCGATACCGATTCCTAGTGATGGTTTCACTTGGTTTCGACAGCTCATAATAAATAACACTGACCTGGACCCACCAAATGCAGAGCATACTTTTTGCCGCGTGAATATTCGGCCGAAGCGACGACGTAGAAACATGACCGGGCAACATCCATGACTTTCTTTTCTTTGCATTGCCGTAATGAATACGTTTTTCATCACCTGTTACAACACGATGAATAAACCGCTTCCTTTTTTGTCGCTGAAGCAGTTGTTCAGAGGCGAAAAAAACGACGCTCAACGTCTCATGCCTTCAACTCATAAGGAACTCAAGTAATACTGAAGCAAGCAAGGTAACTCCTAATACTGAAGCAAGCTCTAACTGTGTTTGACACAGATCCCCATCAAGCAAAGCCGTCAATTCAGTGGATTCGAAAGCTTTACGTCTTCCTGCACTCGAGCGGTCATCAACATCAAAATTATCGTCTTTAAAGCGACGGAACCAATCTCGACACGTTGTTTCACTTAAAGCAGCATCTCGATAAACGTTTGAAGCCCTCGATGAGCTTCAGCAGCCGTTTTTTTTCGATTGAAAGAATAAAATCTATACTTCCCGGATTTGACAATTATTTGGTACAAAATCATACATATTCAAACAACCAAAAGTATATGATGTCAAAATAAAATCACTATTGTGTAGAGGCAGTATGCTTACCATATGCCCAAGCTTGGCTAAAGACGTTTAGGTTATAGTAGGATCGACTAGCACTTACAGCTGGCGCCATCTATTGACAAACAGCGGGAACTTAATTGCGCACTTAATATATTGAGGCGTAAACAATTTTGCAAAAAATGTCTATAATTTGCATACTAAAACGCTACGAAAAATTTGATCAGTAATCATGTTTAATACCGTGCTTACAGAATTAAAGGCTTGATTTCTTATAAGTAAGATACGGATGTTTTTTATTCCATCTAAACATACGGGTAGATATCTTTTTTAAAAAATTAAACAAAATGAACAAATCTTAGTTCCATTCGGCTTTATTGCAATAGTTAAAATTTACATACCATCTGGATTTAACATGAGGCCTTCGATTTAATTTAACATTTTTATAGCAGCATCAAAAGTGTAAATTGGAGATCGGATTCGAATTCTGATGGTGCAAAAACTGTGGATTTCACTTTATTTATTCGAGAAGAACGCTGGTCTCCCCTAATTTATTTATTCGTATTGTGTATTCTATAATTAATTTCTACTACGTTCTCACGTTTTCCAATAAATCATTAAGTGTGTACGATTTGCGTGATTGATTACGTAAAATCATCTTTCGCAGTCTCCTTTCACATTCTTAAGACGTTTTGCTAATAATTTCAACACTGAAAATGCCTCAAATTGTTGATTACAAAAGAAGCCTTTGGCGTAACTACGAGATGTAGTAAAATGAAATTCATTATTTTCTCATTATGTAACCTGCATCTCGTGTTATATGAGTGCAATAGGGTTACGTCAAATTACACTAGAAAAATAAGACAAAACTAGAAATAAAAACAACTCAGACAGTTTTATGCTTGCTCGATTTAGCATTGATTGAGCGCCTGTCAAAAATGGACACCAGCAGAGAAAAATTACGCTATATTTTACAGAATTTCTTCGATAAAGGCGAAAATGTAAAACAGGCGGCAGAAAATGGGAATCATTTCTATCCTGATCCTGTAGTAGGCAATTATGCCCAATTTTGATTTAATTAATTCCGTTTGGGTGATTTTGAGTGCTAATTGTCAAAAATTACGATAAAATAATGGAAATCATCAAGTCCGACCGTCATGTGAACACTTATTCGATTAGACACTAGCTAAACATTGGACAAAAAATCTTTGGATCCACTTGAATTGGGCTGCACACAAAAATAAGCGATCGCTTCTTAGGTTTTAAACATTGTACAAACCCGGTTTGAAACAACTTTAATTAGGCAGGGTTTAAGAAGAAGCTCGATGTGAGGATACCACACAAGTTAACGTAAAAAACCTCTAAAACCGAATTTTCTGTTACGAATCACTGTAAATTGCAAACAACATGAACATATTTCTGAACCCAATGTTGACTGGTGACAAAAAGTGGGCCACTTACGACATTGTCAAACAAAAACGATCGTATTTGAATCGCATTGTGCCGACGCAAATGTGGACCCAAATTAGGGCTGACGCTTAGGAATATTTCGCTATGTGTTTGGTGGATTTCGGCAGGGTAATATCCAATAATAGCTACTCTCCCAAACTCTTAAAGTAGAACTGTGCTATCAACAATTCAACCAACTGAAGGAATCAGTCGCCCAGAAGCAGACAGTTTTGGCCCATAAGAGAGAATTTGTGTTCCAATATGACTACATCAAACCATCGTATATCGATAGTGTTTGGCCAGAAACTCCGGGAGCTTGCTAGGTAGGTTCTTACGCATCCACCTGGACCTGGTATCAAGTGACTACCACCAATTTCTGCCAATAGCGACAGATTTTGTTACCTGTGGCGAATGAATCGCTTTAAGAGAAGCTTGTAAAAATCGACTGGACGAGTATTTCTACGAGAGACAGGCATAATAGAATTACCCCCGAAACGTCAATAAATTATCAAACAATACAGTGCATAGTTGATCTAAATCAGGTCATTGAATGTTAGGTAAAGTCCTCAATTCCAAACCAGAATAATGGGATTTGTTTTGCTACACCATATACAGGGTGGCGCACGAATTTTGCTACAGTAAGAAATTCAAATAACTTTTTTGTTTAATCAATGTATATTATTTATTTCGTTTTTTATTGTATTGAAAATTCTATTTTATTTTATATAACTAGTTGGTTTTGAAGGCGGTAGGCCATAAATGACCTAAATGCTCATTCACGTACACTTATAGTCAAAATAATATGTACACCCTTTTCTTTTTTAAACGCTCGTAGATGAAGATTTATTTCAATTAAAAGAAAAAGTAAATAATTTCTTTCGTTATAACATTAGAAATGAAATAAATACTAAAACAGTAACAAAAAACAACAACTGAATCCAATATTTTTTAAAAAAGTAAGAAATTAATTGAAAACATTAGACAAAATAATAAGAACATTTAGTTAAAATAAGCAAAAAAGTAAAAAAAAATCAAGCTTTTTCTGCTAAATTGCCTGAGTTTCGTTAAAAGCCGGTATATCCACCTCTATTTCCAATTATTTTGTTGACTCTTTTTGGCATGCTGGCAATAAACTTTTTGCAGGTTTCTACTGGCATTTCATACCAAGTTTTTAAACAAAATTCAATAACTGATCCTAATTTTTAAGAACCTTCTTTCCAATTCTTTGTTTCAACTGTCCCTAAAGATTTTCGATTGGATTCAAGTCCGGAAATGACTTGACTTGACCAGTCAAAAAGGGCAACATTATTATCTTGGAACCAAATCTTTACCACCTTAGAAGTATGCTTCGGATCGTTATCCTGCTGGATGTCCATCTGAGAGGCATACTTTCCGCAGCATAATTCAACATCGTATTTTCCAAGATATCTTTGTAGTGGAATCTGGTCATAGTAGCGGTAATTCAATGTATCGCACCGACACCATACCAAGAGAAACAACCCCAGGTAATAATATTGTCGCCCCCATGCTTGACCGTCTTCTTTGTAAAGCAAACATGGAATTCCTTACCCTTAGGGCGTCGGACATTCCGGGCATAGTCATTTCCGAATTTTTTTGGCAGGTTACTATTTTTAAGTCTTAAAAATCCCCATGCTTCTACTTTTTAAAAATACAAATATATTTTTTTTATGTTTCGTAGTTTTTTTTAATTGAATATTTAAACCGCCAACACCCTTATGGCCCACCCTGTATAATACGTTTTCAGTAATTCATTATAATTGAATCGCACTTTCTTAATAAATCTTTGAATATGTCCGACTTCTATGTTTGAACTCTCTAATTTTTGATTACATAAAATCTCATTTCATACTGACATTAGATTCTATTATTAATGTTCCTTCAGCGCTTTGATTGTGCGCCCACCATTGGTTTAAGTACATTTAAACATGCGAAGTTTACCGACATCAGATTCACATTTATTCATTCACTTTCTGACATTATTCTCCTCTGAACAAAATTCACGAATCACTTGAAGACGAGTATTATATTTTGCTAATTTAAAGAACTCTCACCCACCTACAAGTTCTTATTGCCGCCTCCACTTCCAAATTCAAGTGACTTTCACATTTGAGTGTATGGAATGGCTCGGAATTTGATATTGACTTGTCATAGAAATTATTTGTTTATTACAAATCACGTCCGTTTTCTTCAGTGTTTGTTAAATAAACCACACACAAACTCGCATACTGTGCGGGAGACATTTTCCAGTGGCGGAATTGGTAATGCGCATTTTCTTATCATGTCTTATAAGACAGTAAACTCGTACATAACAATGTTTTTGAGGCGTGCAAATATGTATGTTCTACGCATTTCTTCTTTTTTTGTTCATTTCTCAATGCTTTAAAGGACAGTACTTTTCAGAGGACATCCAACTTTCAAAACAATTTTGTCACGTGCGCAATGGCGGTAATGGTACCAAATATGTAATGTAATTACTCATTGTTTTGCCTTTAAAGCTAAGAGCGCTGTCAACAATTTCTTTTTATTATTTCATCCTAGAAAGATATTGGATGGTGTCAAGAAAACAAATCCTTAAAGAGGCATCATTTATTCCAGTTTGAGCCTACAAAAAAAAAGATAGAAAAATCGTTTAAAATCGCATTGTATAAGTGCGATGGGGTATGCCAGATAACGTTAATAAAAATCAAGTTTTTACTCAAGGAACTATTCAGACAGTTTTGTAATCGCTTGACTTAGTATTGTTTACAAAAGATGAACACCAGCAATGAAAAAAAAATTACGTCATATTTTATAATTTTTCTTCGGTTAAGACGAAAACGCAAGTTGGCTGAACGCAAGACGGCTGAAAACGGGAGTAGTGCTTATGGTCATGCAACTATAATGGCCACTAACGCAAAAGTTTGATTTCGTCGATTCCAGAATTTTGATGTTAAAAACGCACCAAGCTCTATAAAGCCAATTGGTGAAAATATCGATAAATTAATTGAAATCATCAAGTCCAACCGTCATGTGAATACTTTTGCGATTAGCCAGTAGCTAAACATTGGACAAAGGGAAACTTTGGAACCACTCGAATAAAGCTGGACACAAAAAGAAGCTCGCGATACGGATCCCACACATGTTAACGCAAAAACCTCCTCATGGATCGAACGTATTCTCTCTCACAGAAACCCTCACCCCTATTAACCCATTCGCTGCCAAGCTTAAATTATATGAAGTCATTCCCATTGCCATTTATATTTTGAGTGTTATTGTTCACCAAAACCCTGTTATTTCTTGGTAAGTGCACATATACGTATTATCATACATAATTATTTACAAGCAGAAAACTAAAGACGAGTATAATCGTCGTTTGCATTATGAAGGCAGAAGGATTCGATATCCTTTTTCGTATTCCTCCCACACAACGAAAGAAAAGCCCAACTCGCAAATGTAGAGTTTGTGCAACGAAAAGCATTCGAAAGGAGACTCGATATTACTGTCCGAGCTGTCCTGATAAACCTCCATTATGTATTGAAAGATCATGAAGATAAGGTATCATAAGTGATTTAGTTGTTATAAAATTTTGTTATAAATACAGAATGAAGTTGATTTTTGCGTGAAAGATCATTCTCTATAAGAAATAAAGTATTATTTTTGTAAAAAATTTGATTTGTAGTATTTTTCAAGTTTTTTTTTTTCATATTTATATTATGTTTGTGGCAAAAAAAAATTGCTAAGCCTGCATGTTATAATATATTCAAAGTAGGACGAGTATACTCGTGTTGGCAGTGCGGGATACTCTGCAAAGGACGAATGGGTTAACAGAAAACTAGGACGATTGATTTTCAAAAACTTCTCTTGAAATGAATTTTTATCAGCAAAATCACTTGTCTTTGACGGGAACAGGTGGTTAACATTTACTGCTAGATCCGGACTATAAGGTGTGTTTATGCCCACGTATGCAAATTCTTAGATATAAATCCTAAATTTATCATCTGCACCGCAATTGGAAAGTTTGCATGTAAAGCATTCAATTAAGTGCTTTAAAGTAAGCTTTATATCTACAGATCTATTAGAGGATTTGTTTCGCCAAAGTCTGTCCTTGTTCTTCCCCCTTATGTGTAAGACAAATTTTGGTTTAAAACACAATCTCGTATTTACTGCAAGTACATATAAAGTTAAGTAAATTATGGGAGCAAATTCCAATCCCTACTGACTTTATATTTGACACATATCTGTCACATCGAAGCCGCTTCTACCGACTCATACAAGGTGGATGCATAAGAATCTCCCGAAGCTTCTAGAGACACATTATTGGTGTGAGTGGTCAGACATTGTCCTGGTGGAATCAAATTCCTCTGCTATTGGCCAAACTTAATATTTCTGGGCAATTGCTTCTTCCAAACGATGCAATTATTGGCAGTACAGATATATATCAAGAATTGGGACCTAGACGACCAGCTCATAGTAGACAATTCCCAGCCAATCCCACCAAATACACAGCAAAATCTTCCCGACTGTCACGTCAAGCTCCGCAACCGTTTGCGTCAGCACACCGCTATTCAATTACGACCGTTTTTGTTTGACAGTGCCATAAGTGGCCTACTTTTCAATTCCACTATCAGTCACTTTTTGCAGAGAAAATTCGTCCCATGAGGTTTTATTACGTGAGCTATACATCGAGCTTCTTTTTGTATTCAGCCTTATTCAATTGGTTTCAGATGACTTTTTGTTCAATATTTAGCTCCTGGGCAATTGAAACACTGCTTACATGACGGTCGGACTTGATGATTTCCATTGTTCTATCGACATTTTTGACAATTAGCCTTCCAGAACGTCGTACATATTTGACATCAAAATTCGAAATTGTGCGTTATTGGTTATTGTAGTATAAAGACCATAAATGTTATTCACGTTTCCCGCCGCTTGTCTCACGTTTTCGTCTTTCTCGAAGAAAAACTGTAAAATATGGCGTATTTTCTCTTTGCTGGAGTCCTTTGAGTCTTTGAGGCGATTTCAAACAATACTGAGTCAAACAATTACAATTACAAAACTGTCCCAGTGAATTTTGAATTATGAAATCTTGTAGTGTCCTAACGCCATCTAGTGTAGTCCGACTGCACTTATGCACACCGCAAGATACACATTATTGAAGCCATCTATGGAGAAATTATGGATTTCTTTTGACAATACCTTGTATATCATTACTATCATAGGAAAAGTTCATACGGCTTTAAAGTTGTGGTTTCTAAAATTTTGTATTTCCATTTACAAAACGAAATGGTTAGTCAAAAGAAAAAAATTTTTGAATTTTCGATTATTGATAGTAAGTATTTCAGAGTTACATTACATTGAGGTTAAAAATAACCCATGATAGGACTCGGGAAGTTTCCACCATTTTTACTGAAAATATTTACAATGTTGTTAATGCGCCAATGTTGGTATTTTACACTACCTTCGTAGGTAAAAATGTCAACCGCAAAAGTGTCAAAATTGGATGTTAAAATCGTCAAAGTGACGCAATCTTATCACAGTTGGAGACAACCATATCTGCAGTCTATGAGGGCGGTCACAAACCTAGCCAACCTATCAAAGAACGCACAAAAAAGGTAGGAAAATTGTTCTTTATTTTTCAACATAATCATCTTTTTCCATAATTTCGTAAACAAATAAATAATAAGATTCGCTAGACGAGTTATTCCAAGTTGGAAATTCACGATCAAGCATTGGATTAATCTCTCAAGCTATTTGCGAAAAGATACCAGGGTATACTTATATTGTAACATCGCCGGCGGAAGGTGGTTTCTAAGTAGTAAAATTGGATATATTCGATTTTTCGAAGTTCTCAAAGAAGCCGAAAACGGAAAGGTGGAAGGAAGCGAACTATCGTTCAATGTTTATAACACATTCAAATTTGAACACCAATTATCTGTTGATAATGAAATTATTAGTATCTATAACGAATCAAATCAATCAGATACTGGGACCAAAAAAAGAGGAAAAGGAGACAAAATAATTGATTTTTTAAAACAACACCAATAGCATCAATAAATCATATAATAAATACTTCAATGTGGCTTTTTTCAGAATTTCGATTTTGGATATTAATTCCACATTAATTAAAAATTATATTAGGATAATGAATAACTATATTATCAATTTAACTTATAAGGGATTATATATACATATATTCTAAATCTATTGAATCGTAATAAATATCTTAGCACAATTTTTGGACACGATTTTCCTCATCCAGCCACTGTTTTAACTGATTCCCTTGCCTCAGGTGTGAAGTGGTGGACCCTTGTCGTAAAAATTCGGCGTTATTGCGTTGAAACATCGCCAAACGCTTTACTGAAACATCTTTAAGACGCTGTTTTTGTTCTGTTGAAATCAAGCGCGGCAGCCATTTTGCGCACAGCTTTCTCATCTTCAAATCTTCGGTCAATATACGATGTATAGCACTTTTTGAAAAGCCTATCATTTCAGCTAGCTTACGCATCTTCCGCCGATGATCATCCAATATCATTTTGCAGGTTGTCTTAACCGTGCCTGGCGTGGATACCTCAATTGGTCATCTACTACGGTGTTTTGTCTAGACAGCACGTACGGCCTCGTTTAAATTCTGCTACCCAATATTTCACTGTTGTAAACGAAGGAGCAGACTCCTCCATAGTAGAATCTAACTCGGCTTTAATATTGGTTGGACTGAGACCTTTCAAATGGAAATATTGAATTACATAACGGTGACCCATTTTTTCATGTTTACAAATTCACTGACATCGTTTACTTTTGATGATTCAAATAAAAATACTAATCAACGTGGCGCCTAGAAACTTAAAATATATGTTTCCCAAGATTGCCACTTTTCACCAAAATAATTTCTTCAAAATACTGGCATAATCTATGCGTCATGTCGGCAAGTTTTAGGGCCGCCCTCATATCATGATATATAAACAAATTGTTCATAATGCCGCAGACTCATGGATTGCACATCAGTTGGCATTTATTATTTAAAAAAATATACTCGTATTCTAGTAAGAACAATTCCAGTCGTTGTTCTTCATATGAAAACTGCTGCAGTCAATAATAAGAGCGACTAAATTCGTGTTATCACTCATTACTGTTTCAACTTTTGTTTTTCCGAATGAGTATGAAATCTTCTTGCCAATATTAGTAAATATAGAAAGTGCAGAATATTCGAGTCGGGTTAAAAATTAGTTTCATCTCCATTAACAATTGTCTAATTGTCGAAATTTGGTTTGTTTCATCTCGTTGTGAGACAAGAGGGCTCCCAATTTCCAAAGCAAGGTAGGCCTGATCAATGACCTTCCACCACTGTATTCACACACACACACACACTAACCATAGACACGTTCCTGAATACACTCTCTGAATAAACTTCAACACTTAAATGTCCTTAAAGTATGTACATACCTTATCGTGTCCGAATGACAAGGATGTGGGTGAATGTATCGGCTGTTGAGTGTTTGTGCACAAAGCCTCAAATGTCTATCTGTTCCAGTGCCGAGAGTGAAGCATCGTAACGAATTGAATATTGTCTTTGGCAAACCCAAATGTTATCTTTTGAAAATATTGTCGCACGTTTGCTATTGTCTTCTTAATAGGAACGAAATCAAAACGTGTCCTATTTCTCCATGAGTGTCCTCTCTTGTAGAAGGCTTTTGTATAAAAATAACTAAATCAAAGTGTTACATGTCCTCACGAAACGTTGCAGTGGAGGATGGAGATGTGGTATGTGACCGTAGCATAAATTATTTCCTTTATTGTAGATGTTATAACCGAAATAGAAAGGTTCTGCATAAGGATTTAATTAAAAGGAGTTCCTAAAGTTCCATACGGACGAAAGATTGCTATGAACAATATTTGTATTAATGAGGAAATTCAAGTATGAAAAAAATGACTAACAAAATTTGCAAATTTAGTTGGTAGTTATTTACGTTACTGAATACTTAAATTTGCCACATGTTAGTGAAGAATACAAATTAAATCGTTGCTGCTTTAACAGCAAACAGCGGTATTTTTCTTGAAAGGACTCGATGTCGTTAACGTTTCATACTTTCATTCTAAAGAATGAAGAGGTACAACATTTGATACGACAAAAAATTTAATAGCCAGAAGGAGGTATTTAAGGTACCAGGTATCTTTTGACTAAACATGTTTCATGATTCTTAAAGTCGATTAAGTGATGGCTGACTGACCGATAGACACGATAACTGCCATAAATCGGTATGAAACTTCTAAAACCTGGCACTGTCCAAACTTTTGGTAGATCGTATCCAGGTATTATAAATGGGCTTTATGGACCCAACTCTTCTGGCATCTCCTATACAAATTGATAGATTTTGGTAAATTCTGTTTTTTTTTTTTGTGTAAATCATAATTTGTTAATTACGGTAACCTGAATTTTTGTCCATTTCATTAGTTTATGATACTCGGCAAAATTTGGATAAAGCAACACAACCATTGGGTGAAATGATCGATTTGACGCGTATACACATATGGTCAAAATAATAAGTACACCCCATATTTTTTTTAAAGGCTTGTAGACGAAAATTTATTTAAATTAAAAGAAAAAAGAAATACTAATTTCTTTTGTTATAACCTTAGAAATAAAATAAACACTAATACAATAACAAACAACAACAACTAAATCCAGTATTTTTCAAAAAGTAAGAAATTAATCAAAAAACATTGAACAAAATAATAAATACATTTCGTTAAAATAAGCAACAAAGTAAGAAAATCAAGTTTTTTTCTGCCAGTTTATCCAGCTTTATTTTTAATAATTTTTTTGACTCTTCTTGGCATGCTGACAATAAGCTTCCTGCAGGTTTCTACTGGTATTTCATACCAAGTTTTTTGAACAAAATTCCATATCAGATCCTTATTTTTTAGAACCTCCTTTCCAATTCATTGTTTCAACTCTTCTCAAAGATTTTCGATAAATTTAAGTCCGGAGATTGACTTGGCCAGTCAAGAAGTGCAACATTATCCAATCCTTTACCAACTTAGAAGTATGCTTCGAATCGTTATCCTGCTGGAATGTTCATCTAAGACGCCTACTTTCCACAGCTTAGGTCACCATCGTGTTTTCCAAGATATCTTTGTAGTGGAATCTGGCCATAGAGTCGGTAATTCGATGTATCGGATCGACGCCATACCACGAGAAACAACCTCAGACCATAATATTGCCGCCCCCGTGCTTGACCGTCTTCTTTGTAAAGCGAACATGGAATTCTTGACGCTTAGGGTGTTGGACATTCCGGCCACAGTCATTTCCAAATACATTAATTTTTGTTTCATCGCTTCACAAAGTGTTTTGCCATTTTTGTTCACCTTTTCCTACGGATCAATTGGAATGACTTCTGGCAAATGCCAATCTAGCCTTCAATTTTTTTTTTGTCTAGGCAAAGGAACTCTTCCGGCTATTCGTTCTGGAAAATGTGCTTCTTGTAGTCTACGATGAACCGTTCGGGAAGAAATTACATTTCCAATTTCTGCTGAAATCGCGCTTGAAGACACAAACGGGTCCTTCTTCGCAAGTGTTACAATACGGATATCTTTTGTTTTTTAATTTTTTTTTTGAGTCTTCCGCGAGTTTCGACGGTCTTTTTAGGCTTTAAAACTTTTCGTACAAGAAATAGCGACAGATTCATAGTTTCTGCTATAGAACGAAAACTTTGACCAGTTTCTCTTAGTTTGGAACAATTTTTCTTCTCCTCCAAACAGGTTCAAATAAAAATATAACAAACTAATTTGTTTAATTTATATACTGGCAAGGTAGAAGCATTGTAATGAAATACAACTTTCATAGAAATCATAGCTTTATGTGTGTTTTATTTAACTAACTAACTAACTAACTCAAGAACTGGCTTATACAAAACATAAAGAAGGAAGAACGCATATTATTCTTGTCAGTTACATGTAAAAAATTTGTAAATTAATTACTGATAGGTTTTGTTTTGATATATCGAAAGATGAGAAGCTTCCTATATCGACGATAATTTTGTTGCAACAAGAAGACGTGTTTCCAAAATCACCCTTCGTGCCAAAGAGCTTTATTAGTTATTATAAAACAAAACCCCCTTCGAAGTGATATTCGAAAAATTTTGATGTAATTTTGCAAATTTTCGACAAATTTGCTGCTATTGCAAACAATATTGGCAAAATAATTAAACGTAAATGGAAGCCTCAGCAAATAAAAACCTTTGTTTATAGTTTTTACAAAGTATGTTTATGTCATTTTTATAGGAGGACAAACATCCAAAGAATATGTAGTCTTATTCTTAGGCCAAAGGAAAACCCATGCTTACCGTTCTGCAAAGAAATAAACTTTTGTTATGGGCAAAAATAAGATAGGACTGGTTGCTGAGGCAGTGGAACACATTTTTCGCGAGGAGTCTGAATTTGATGGGTGTGTCGAGAATGATTGCTAAAGAGTAATTCGAAAGGAAACGGAGGCGTGCAATAGAGATTGTCTAAGAAGAATGTAAAGTTTTGAACGGGCGTTATGATTTGGGATGCAAAGTGCGTAGAGTAGCTTGCGTTTATAGACAAAACGGCAAATACTGAAAAAATAGATTAGTTTATTATAGAATCACTGGACTATATCTTTTATTTGGATGCTGCAACAATAAAACTTGGCTTCAATAAAATAATATTATATTAAAATTCTTGGTTTGCTCCCATCAATTCCTGGTGTGAGCCCTATAGAAAGTTTTTGGCATTAATGAAAAGAACGCTAAGAAGTGAGCCGCAACACATTTTAAGCGATTTGAGGTGCAAAATCGAATACTTTTGGAACTCAATTACCCCTGGGGAATGCTCAAATTTGGTCAACTCAATGAAAAATCGGGTGAAAGCAATAACCAAAAAGAATGCAAGAATGTCCCAACAAGAATGCAAGATTTTAATTTTAAATAAAACACAGATATTTAAAAAAAAGTCGTGAAACTTTACTTTATATCGTAAAGTAGACGGACTGAGGTTATGCATGGAACAACACATCGGAGAGATGGCCGCCGCGGCTTTGCTGGCACACACGCGATCTTCTAATGAAATTTTCAATGACCGTTTTGCATAAATGCTGCGGTATTTCATTAATGCAGCGTCCAATTTCCTCTTTTAAGACTTGAGTCATCGTCGGCTTATTCGCGTAAACCATCGTCTTTAAAAAACCCAGAAAAAAAAGTCTAATGGTCTTAAATCGCACGATCTAGGCGGCCAATTCTGGTCTCCAAAACGCGAAATAACACGACCGGGAAATGACTGACGCAGCAATTGAATTGTTTCTCTGGCTGTATGACATGTGGCGCCATCTTGTTGCAATCACTTGCCCTCCATATTCATTTCTTCAATTCTAGGCAAAACTGGTTATCATTTCACGATACCGAACACCATTGACTGTTTGCGCTTGACATGCCTCATTTTCATAAAAAAGGTCCAATGATTCCTCCATTCCAAAATCCACACCACACAGTGACAAGTTGAGGATGTATTTGCTTCACTTGAATTACTCGAGGATTTTCCTCACCCCAAATGCGACAATTCTGCCTATTGACGAAGCCATCAAGATGGAAATGGGCCTCGTCACTGAAGATGATTTTATCATCAAAGTCAGCATTTTCATGTTGTCTCTCTAATACCCAATTAAGGAACTCCCTTCGCTGTCCATGGTCAGCTGGTTTCAAATCCTGAGTCAATTGAACTTTGTATGCATGAAGATGCAAATCTTTCGTCAAAATTCGCTGCATAGTGGATTTGGAGACACCAATTTGCTGAGCTCGGTGTCGAATTGAGGTGGATGGAGTTCGAGCGACATCATCACGTACAGCTGCGACATTTTCGGTCGATCGTCCTGGTCGAAGGCGCGTTGTTGTCTTTGCATCACTAACAGACCCAGTTTTGGCAAATTTGTCCATTAATCTTTTTACAGTTGACTCTTTTGGAGCATTATTGTGACCCCAAATTGATCACAATTTGCGAACTGTAGCCCAAAATTTTCACCATTTTGGTAAAACAATTTCACAATGAGAAAGCGTTGTTCATTCGTGTAGCGCTCCATTTTTACTAACCTCGTACCTTCTACTAGCAAACAATAACAATTGTTCAAATGTCAAACAATGACACTTCGAATAGCGCCAAATTTAAATCTTGCGTTCTTGTTGGGACACCCTTTAGAAACACTTTACTGAGTTTTAAAAAACAAAATTAGTTGTTGTACAAATTAAATGTGTGGCGAAAAAAATCAATACGACAATGAAGTATTCCCATATATGATTTAAATTTTCCCAACTAATTTAAATAACTTTTGCCATAAATTACATATGAAATTCAAGATATTTAAACAAACTTTTAGGAATAAAAATATGTTAGAAATGTTCCTACAGGTAGTAGCTGTTGAAAATGACATTATGATGAAAATACATGATGTACGAATTATATAATTTATGGGAGTTGAAGAATTTTTCTAGTTATTAGAAGAAAATTGGCGAAATTCGTATATACCATCCTTTCGTAGTGGATGCAAAAATGTATTTGTTGTCTTTTATTTCGTTAAAAAAGTAAGGACTGTTTACTTTACACTACAAATAAGTAGTGAGAGTATTTGAATGTCCTTAAAAACGTGAAAAGCGCAGTAAATTTCTCTTTTAAGAACCTATAAGAACGGTGTATAAATTAAATATCTTTATTGGAATAAAATATTTAATGTAATAAATTTCTTTTTGGATGAAACGGGTGTGTGTTCATCTAAACAACTGTGTTTTTGAAATGACATTCTTCTTTGAAAATAAACCCTCGGTATGATATGGTATGCCCTCATTTGTGGGAAAATGATATATCATATCCTCAGATAATGCCCGTGATGGATAGTTTACAAATAAGCCTTTACTATCATTATTCACTGATTAATCACTGATTTATGGACGGTGATTAGCGTCCAATCTAGCACCTAAAACGTCCAATTAAGTAGTCTCTCTATTCTATATTAAGGATGATACTTAAATTGCTTCAAGATTATAGATAAACACTCCCCGATTTGGCATTTATTCATTTAAATTCACAAGTTTAAAATCAAATGAGGCTTATTTTTAGGTCCTATCATTAAACGGATGTTGTTCGTATCTGTTTGTTTAACGATTTAATTTAAATCCATTTTGTAGGAGGGAAATAATTCATTTTCTCCAAATGACTCTCATTCAGCTTTGTAGCAGAAACCATTATGCTTCCTCAATGTACCCACTAAATAAAAGTCAAACAACTCGTTAAGGACATGTGGCATTTATTTTTGTTTGTTATTAAGCAATATCTTAAATAATATCACTCACTTTCTTTCTCTCTCTGTCTCTCAGAGCCTTATCATCCACTCACAGCAGCAGAAGAAATGCCGTGAAATCTCACTGGAGATTTCAAGGATTGTGTGAAGCTACTAAATGTGTGCAAACAGACATACCCACTTGTAAACCACCATTAGGATATGATAATAAGAATAAACTGCCGCCTAACAAACATTCCCTGTGCTCTTCCAATCCATCAGGGCTTCAACCGACTGGAACGCAAAGAGAAATGTAGACATCATCATTCGTAAGTGTTAGCAAGAGCTAATAAACATTTCGCATTGTGCTGCTCCTGTAAAACTTCAGTCTGATTTTTCCTCCTTCGTAATCTTATGGCATTGAAATTTTTTCAATTAAAATGTCAAAGCACAAGTGGAACCCGTATCTAATGATTCCGTTTACGTTTTATCACGCGCATGAGGATGTGTGTGTGCGTATGGGAGTACATCCATGGACTTGATTTGGTTGGTACATATGGGGTCGTATGTGGGATGGGAGCGTCTGCCTGTGAGCGTTAGGAAAATCGGAATGTTTAAGTGATTAAAAAGTCATTTATTGTACATAAACCAAACATAAAAACGTCTCATTTTACAACTCAATATGAGAAGTAGAGAACTGTGTACATACACACTCTTATGTTCGTACACAAATACAAATACACACACACACAATAGCATATGTATTAAGTAAGCGAAAAAGAAGTTATCGGTGTGATGAGCTAAGTAAAAAAAAATCGGTAAAACCAGTAATTTAATTCTTTTCGAATCGAAAAAGCTTAGCGTGAATATCCACCACCTATCAACATTCATAGACGGGGAATCGGATCAAAAATTAAGCAGACTTCTTCTTCTTCTTAGGTGGCGACTGGAATTGACATCCTTATCTATTATACCGCCGCCCGTAGAAAATAATTCCAAGCTCTTCGATCTTCTGCGCTTCCCCTCAAATTCGTCACACCAAGCTTCGCTAGTATTTCAAAAACCTGGTCCTTCCAACGGAGTTTTGGTCACCCTCTCCTGCGCCGTCCATCGAGTTCGTTGTCGAAAACTTTCCATGCCGGGGCATTTGGATCCATCCTCACAACATAACCCAGCCAACGCAATCGCTATATATTAATGCGTTTGACCATGTAGATGTCAGCATGACAGCTCATACAGCTCTCTGTTCATGCGACATCTTTGTTAACGATGATGGGTCCATATATTTGCCGGAGTATTTTCCTATCAAATACTGCCAGTACTGATTCAACCGCTTGAGTCATGACCCAGGATTCTGTGCCATATAACAAGACGTTCAGACATCTGGTAAGTCGAAATTTTGTCTGTCGAGAGAGGGTTTTATCATTGAGTCGCTTGCTTATCCCATAGTAACATCTGTTAGCAAGCAATGTTCTCCTCTTTATCTCCATGCAATTAAGTAGACACTTAGGTAGACTATTGTTTAGATTACAGCAGTACCGGTTATAATGTTACGGTTGTAGGTTCTATAACGATTTACAATTTTTGAATATATCAGCTACGATTTGATTCACCGAATTTATTTTCGGCCCAAGGGTTTCATATCAATATTTTTCTGAGTTGTCAATAATTCTGAAAACACAAGATCATAGGGAAAATTCGAGGGCGATCCTAAAACTAGCCGACCTGACGTATAGATGGTGTCAATAGTTTGAAAAAATTATATTGGTAAAAAGTGGTAATCTAACAAAACATATGTTTTAAGTTTCAAGCCGTCATGTTGTTAGTATTTTTATTTGAGCTATCAAAAGTAAATGATCTCAGTGAATTTGTAAATATGGAAAATTGGTCATCGTTATATAATTCAATATTTCCGTTTAAAAGGTTTCAGTCCAACCAATGTTAAAACCGAGCTAGATTCTACTCCGCAAATATTGGGTAGAAGAGTTTAAACGAGGCCGTACGAGGTGCCAAAACGAATCCCATAGCGGTTGACCAATTGAGGCGTCCACGCCAGACAAGTGAGCTAGCGGAAATTTCAAAATGTGGTATACATCGTATATTGAGCGAAGATTTAAAGATGAAAATGGTGTGCGCAAGATGGGTGCCGCGCTTGCTTTCAATAGAGCAGAACAGCGTCATAAAGATGTTTCAGTAGAGTGTTTGGTGATATTTCACTGCAATAAGGTCGAATTTTTGCGCCGATTTATAATCATGGATGGGACATGGGTCCACCACTTCACACCTTAGAAGGGGGAACACTCAAAGCAGTGGACTGGAATGGGAGGATCGTGTACAATGAAGGTGAAAAGGGTTACATATCCAGGCAAGGTCATTGCGTCTGTTTGTTGGGATGCGAATGAGATTATTTTTATTGATTATCTTCAGAAAGGAAAAACCATCAACGGCTAATATTATGCAATTTTATTGCTGCCTTTAGGTGACGAAATTATGGAAATAGGCCACATTTGGCGAGAAAGAATTTGTTGTTTCAACAACACAACGCTGCTGTTGACATATCCATTATTGTGAAATTAAATTTAAATTAATGAATTAAATTTCCAATTGCTTACTCACGCACTTTTTTCGTCAGATTTAGCTCCCTCGGACTATTTTCAATTTCCTAATTTGAAAAGATGACTCTGTGGTAAATGATTTGCCAACAACGAAGAGGTGGAGTTTGCGGTTGATGGCTGTTTTAAGTAGTTCGACAGTTCTTTCTATAAACAGGGTATAGAAGCTATTGAATGTCGCTGGAAAAAGTGTATAGAACTAGAAGGAGATTATGTTCAAAAATAAAGAAAATTCTTCCCAATTTTTTTGTGTCTTCTGTTAGGTCGGCTAGTTTTGGGACCGCCTTTGTAAACTACATAAAGGAAACTCAATTTGAGAACTAAATTGTCATGCAATTGTTTGTGTTTATTAGAAATCCGTTTTTATGTTTATTCAAGCTCACGATCAATTTATGTGATTTGCAAAGCTTGAGTGAAAATAAGTTTAGGTAGAATAATATTCGCGTAATGTCAGTTTGCTGGTAAAGTAATTTCGAATGCAGCCACAGATCTTCACAGATCTTTTTCGTGTCAATGCAATCAAGAAGTTGTGAGTTTCCAATGTTTAAGCCTTCATAAATTGTTCGCAGACATTACGCCAAGTCTACTGGTGAGGATCCGTGGTAGCAATAGCATTATGAGAACCTCTTTCTATCAAAAACTTTCTTTGAATCAAGCTTTGCTAAAATCATACAAGTATGTTAGTATTGAGCTCGAATAAAGATTGAGAACGAAGGTTTTATTCTTATAATTAAAAAAGGACAAAATTGAATGGGCATCAAAATTCCAGCAGGTTGAATTTTACACAGACAACTCAAAGGTTTGCCGCTGCAGTATGATTAGTGGTTTGGTTCGTTGCAGAAGAGCAAAGAATTTACCCTTCCACTTACTATTTCTATTTCAAACTTACCATTTCTTCGTTGGATTAGAACGGAAATTTTCATATCTTATCAAATCATATTTGGACAAATGCGTCACGCCCCACTCCCCTACACTAGTTCTAAATTTAAAGATATTACAATTTCTTGCAATGAAGTTGTTTCCTATTTCATTAAGTTGTGCAACGTGCGGTCGCAAGTTGTATTTATTTTATTAATAAAATATATCTGGATTATGTTTTATTTAAATGGGAAAGCCTCATTTTGGCGGATGCTGGAGCCCATTAACTGCACTCTGCCATAGATAACTCACACGCACTTTACAGACTGATGAAATCTCATCTAAATAGGAAAAGTGAATCGAATTTATATACTTTCACTTGTTGATGATAATATGTCAACTTTATAGTTATTGAAAATGCCTGACCTTTGTTAACCTCTCCTCAATGGTTGAGAAGGCTGCAGTAACATCACGCATTTTTATTATCAGCATACGCAGGCAACATATGGCTTTTGTTGAACATAGCACCAGTTATGTTTACTGCAGTTTACTTTGTAATTGCCCCCGCAATTATGTTGAAGCTGCTGAAGTCTCATTTATTATGAAATGGCTGAATAAGATATTTACCTACATATCTATACTGAAGGTCGTTTCGGTCAGCATTATTCTGCAAAGATGTATAAGCTTCGTAGAAATATCAAACTTGGCCATGGCTTTACACAATTTTTGTTATATCGTACTAATGAAGGCAGCTTTACAGTCAACGATAAGTTGATATTGGTCTTTTCCAGGGCCTTTGCCAAGATTTAATGCAGCGTGAATATCTGTTTAGTTGTCGATTTACCAGTACTAAAGGCGCGCTGATAATTTCCAATCAGGTCAGATAGCATGGGTTTTAGTCATTCATTCGTAGTCATTCACCTATAACATTTGACAAAATCTTTGTAAAAATGGGTATAAAATTGTAAAATGCAATTACTAGAGTGTAAATCTGTCTGATTTAGTTTGAGGATTCAATTTGGAACTTAAATTCCAAGAGAGAGATTGGAGGTTTTGTGGAAGAACTTATGTTCTCTACTGCTATTGTTTCCTAGTAGAAGGTACGAGGTTAGTAAAAATGGAGCGCTACACGAATGAACAGCGCATTCTCACTGTGAAATTATTTTACCAAATGGTGATGGCTTCGTCAATAGGCGGAATTGTCGCATTCGGGGTGAGGGAAAATCCTCGAGTGATTCACGAGAAACAAATGCATCCTCAACGTGTCACTGTGTGGTGTGAATTTTGGGCTGGAGGAATCATTGGACCTTTTTTCAAGCGCAAACAGTCAATTGTGTTCGGTATCGTGAAGTGATAACCAGTTTTTTCGTGCCTAGAATTGAAGAAATGTGGAGGGCAAGTGATTTCAACAAGACGGCGCCACATGCCACACAGCCAGAGAAACAATTCAATTGTTGCATCAGTCATTTCCCGGTCGTGTTGTTTCGCGTTTTGGAGACCGGAATTGGCCGCTTAGATTGTAGGATTTAACACCATTAGACTTTTTTCTTTGGGGCTTCTTGAAGTCAATGGTTTCCGCGAATAAACCGACGACGACTCAAGTCTTAAAAGGGGAAATTGGCCGCCGCATTAATGAAATACCACAGCATTTACGTAAAACGGTCATTGAAAATTTCATTAAAAAATCGCGTGTGCCTGGAAAGCCGCGGCGGCCATCTACCCTATGTGTTATTCCATACACAACCTCATTCTGTCTACTTTACGATATAATAAAGTTTCACGATTTTTTTTAAATATCTGTATTTTATTTAAAATTTAAATCTTGCGTTCTTGTTGGGACACCCTTTACTAGCAACTCAATGTAGTTCAACTTAATTCAGTGCAATTTGATGTAATGCAATTTTAATTCGAAACAATACAATCTAATTAAATGCAATTCAATTTAATTTTCCAAAAATTTATTTGAATTCATCTTCTTTATATATATAATTCTACTGTACGGGCGTTGTTAGTGAACTCCCCCTAAACGGCTGGACCGCTTTGCATAAATTTTTGTATGTGCGTCTGGGTGGTGCCCGGGATGGTTTAGATTTACAATTCGGTCCAATTGGACAAAGGGGCGTGGTACCTCCCATACAAACAAACAACTAAAAATCAATTAATTCTGCTCCTGCTTACGGTATTTGAACAAAATTTGGTGCGTAGGTTTGGTGTACATATCTTAAGTGCTACTGCAAATATGGGCGGGATTGGACAATGGGGCGTGGTACCTCCCATACAAACCATAAATTAAATATCCAATATTTCTGCTCCTGTTTACGGTATTTGAACAAAATTTGGTACATCGGTTTGGTGTACATATCTTAAGTGCTGCTGCAAATATGGGCGGGATTGGACAATGGGGAGTGGTACCTCCTATACAAACCACAAATTAAAAAGCAATTATTTGTGCTCCTGCTAAAATTTGAAGGCAAAGCAACGTTTGCCGGGTCGGCTAGTAATTTATAATTTACTTTACTTTATAAAATTCATTTAATTTTTCAAAAATTCAATTCATGGGAGGGATTAACTTCGTTCAACAAAAATTGATAAAGCATAGTTTGTGCACATATATGAATCAACTTTTGTTTTTGAATACAGGACACATTATAATTACATGCCAATCATTGATCATGGACATATTGAATCAAGTCGTGTTCAGGAGTTGATACATTATCAGTGTATTACAAATGGTATTTAACTGGTATACCGGCAGGTATTGATGCTGCTATTCTGATTTAGTTTAGGCTCGGCGCTAAGTTGTTGAGTGCTGCCTGATACTCATAAAATGTACCTTTGGTCTCATCATCTTTAGTTTACGTCGGGAAATGAATAAACCAGAGTGATAAAAAATACATCCCTTTTACACCGATTATGACTAGTCGATCCCTTACGGGTTTAAACAGTGAGACACGGTGCCCAAGTCTTTTACCCACCACAAATTCACATTCCAGTTTATAGTTATCGGCTGTAGTAGACGATAGAGGTTTTCCGTGGGTTATTTTCTTGCTCTGCTCATTGCATCTTTGTTAAGAACATCCGTAGATAGAGAATGGATCTACTCTGGAAAGAGTTCGGTTATTCCAAGCGTATATTCATAAATTACGGTCCTTATAATGTTTGCGGGGTTCTGCAATATTTGGGATATCCAGTTTCTTCCTTTATATTGGTATTGGTGTTGCCATCGGCCGTTAGGATAATATAAATAATAAGTCTCAGTAACAGATTTTGATTACCTACGCACCGGTGTTAGCATGGAATTTGGCTTATTTGAAGTAGTTACGTTCCCACTTTATTTACCACTCAGAGGGAATAATTGCTTGAATGGCGAAAGTCACAGGATGCTTGGTTGTTCCCATTTGAATAATATTCAGGAAGTCCAAAGTGGAATCGCCCTATTCCCATCTACTGCTTTTAATTAATAAGTACATCATCAATTTCTACAACAAACGCTGAAACTGAACAATATTTCAGTGCTGGGTTCGGTCATTGTATGTAAAACTTCTTTCCTGCTGGACCGATTTGTCAACTTCTAACAGCTGGGTTCCATAATGCAGAAGGCGATGTATTGAATGATAACCGAATAATTTGGGGGTCAGAAACGCCCAGTTGTCATACTTTTTTCTACTAACGAATTGTTGGTAAAATCGTTGAAAATATCCTGGAAGCTGCCCACTTCTCTAAAAGTGAATTCAGTGCCTGTGTGAGCAAGTTGACGGAATTTACCAAATTTCAAGCTTGATCTGTATATGTCTATGGCATATTCTTATGTGAAATTACTGTCTGTCAGCCCAAGCGGCTCGGTCATAGTCGTACTTTCAATCTCATGCTTAAATAGATACAGATGATGAGGAAAATTTTTAGTTATTGTAAGTGGAATTACAAACTTAGTGGTGGTCAATAATATCATCACCATAATTAACCACTCCTTAACCAAATTTATTATACTACCCCTAAATTATCATTTAATTTCTTTCACTTTGTCATTGAGTACTAAAACAGCATCTGTGCTTAGATTTGACATCAAATAAGAACGACAGCAGCATTGATGACAAGCAGAAAGGATGAAGCAGCAAAAGATCTTAAGCAGTTAATGATACCCAGCAAACGCGAGAAGCCGAAAAAGTGGAAGATGAAGACATTAAATTTACTAAGGTTTACGAATAACACATTTCATAAAGGGTAATGAGCAAACAAAATTATGAATTTTTAATTTATGTGAATTCAAACAACCAATACACATACAAATGGCTGTCCTACAGAATCTCGTATATAGAGGGCGGCATTCGGCAATAGTAACTGCTTGATGGTGTGGAAGCTGTGTGTGTGGGTTCCAAATATTTTTGTTTGCGTTTTAGACACGATTTCGGTTACAAAATCTGCAAGTCTAAACCTTTTTCTTTTCTTAACTGTATCGAATAAATTTCAATTTGAATGAGCGTTTGTTGCGCCAAATCAAGACAATGAAAAGGAATTTAATTATAAAATGTTGTCTAATTAAACTGTTCCTTTTTTTGTTTTCCAGAGTATTATTAGGCAACTCTATAGCCGTATGTTCAAATCTTTTATTTTTTTATTTATTTATTTTTTTTTTTTTAAATTATGGAAACACTGTTTTCCGGGTAAATTCGGTATACTATGCATACTGTATAGTCGCTTATAATGTATCACTAATAGCAAAGGGTTTACGCTTCTTATGTCAATACGTTTCGATGTAAACTAAATATAAAAATTGTTAAGTTGTATAAAAATAACTATTAAATTGGCAACAATCGAATAAAAAACAAAAACTACGAATCATTTTGACGCTAGCCCCAATAAGGATTTAAAAAAATGTTTATATTTTCCTACAAATACATTCCGTCAAACAAATACCGGGAATTAATTATTCAAAAAGCGAGCTTAAATGAAATGATTAAAATATTGAACAAAGACTTTTTGTTTCAAATTTTGTATAATGAATTGAATTTCGTGTTCTAAATCGATGGAAATGTTACAGAAGACTTACATTCAATCGATTTTATCAACATCTTTTGACGTCTTTAACTGAAGTTAATATTGACAAAGGAAAGTAAACGGCAACTGAAATCCAGTGTTTAAGCTTGAGAGGGATAAACATTAAACTATCTGTATATTACGAATCATTTCGTATTATTTTACAAAATGGTTTGGGTATGGAACGCATTGTCGCTCGACTAATCGTGAAAAAACTAATTTTTCTTCAAAAACTCAATCGCGTTCAGGTCGCTGAGGACACTCTAGAACTAGCTAATTCAGACCCAACATTAACAAAAAGGCATTATAATTTGTGATGAGTCATAGGTTAACGAGTTTGGCATGCAAACTAGACAATAAACTGTAGTGTGTCGTTTTCCAATTAAGGCGAAACCGAAAAAACACAACACAAAGTCGATCAAAAGTACAGGCAATGTTGATTGTTAACTTTGTCAAAATGTAAGGCAGTAAATAAAGAATGTATAAAGAATCAATATGGACATTATGCGTCATTTGAGATAGCTAATCCGTAGAAAATTTCCATATTTGTGGAAAGAAAATTCATGGATTTTGCATCACAATAACACATCATCTCTTAAGGCTATCACTGTGAACGATTTTCTGGCGACAAATATCGTCGTTGTGACACCCGTTGACTTCTTCCTCTTTCCAAATCTAAATTACCCCATTGGGGCAATCATTTTCATTGAGTCTGCAAAAAGCATAAAAAAATTCTGGGCGCGAACTGAAGCCCATTTCAGAAAATTTGATTGAAGAATTTTATGCCGATCGACAGTTTGTTGGCATAAGAGTTTTATTTTGTAAGGATCCTTTCTTGAAGGCTATAATTGTATAATAAATATAAATTAGTAATAAATATTTTGTAGTTTACTGGCCAATTTCCGATGTTAATTGATGAAATATAGGTAACGAAAATGACTTATGTTTACTTCGTGGTACAGTTGCGTCTATATTCGATTAATCCTGATGTACAAAATTAAGCAGGCGAATGGTTGAGTACGTGACAAAAGTTCAGTTGCACCGTTGACTACATGCAGGGTTATCTATTTTTCAGTTACAAAGGTAAAGTTAAATAAAACACGCATAAAGCTATGATGTCCATGAAACATTTACTTCATTTTAATGCTTAGATCTTGCCATTACGTGCAAAATATAATGGTATTTAAATGACCACCTGTGGAATGGATGGTTTGGAGGTAGTTTCGAAAAAATATGGCCCAATCCCATTTCCAGACCAAAACGTGAACCAAACAGTCAGTTTTTCAGAATGCAATGACTTTTCTACAACCACTTCTGTGTTCTCCCAGCCCCATATGCGACAATTTTGCTTGTTGGCAGAACATTGAGTGAGAAATGAGCTTCATCACTTAAGAACATTTTGTTCTATGGAAAGCCCACGTTTAAATCACCAATTTTGTAGTATTAACTATTTTTACGCATTTCTCGGTTGTTAAACGATGCATGTTCGTAAATGGTAAGCATTTCGCTAAATAAATAACACTTCAGATGACAGGCATTTAACAGCTGACAGCCTTGCTAGACCTGCAGTTTTGAAATCAATAAATGGATAGCCCATTACAACTACACCTTGGACTAAGTAAGTACTGTTTTGTCAAATTATAGGATAAATTAGCTTGACAAAAACGCCTAATTTAATATATTAGCTTAATTCGTTTTCTCCGTTGAAAGTAGATATTTTTTTAATATTTTCGATAATCGAATCCAAAATTAAAGCGATGGCATCGAAATGTGTACGAAGCTGAATATTTTGTTTCAATTTACATCAATTTCCACTGCACATTTCTTGTAATTACTGAGCAATTTTTCATATTATTAGAAAATTATGGAGACTCTTTGTATACGGGGTCCATGCATTTATACAGTTATGTTTTTTTAAAATATTTTTTACCATTTGTAACATCTGCAGGCCATGGCGCTGTGGACTTATCACTAGATTAGAAGATGTGTCAAAAACGCTTTTATCTCACATGAAATACATCGACCTAGAGCCTAAAATTCCTCAGCTGTTGAGCCTTTCAACGACCACACCAAAAATTGGAGCGCTCTCTATATCCATTTATCACCTACTGCTATTTATTGCTCTGGACTAAGAGTAATATGAGTCACGTTAAATCAATCGTTTCAATTGATTCAAAACGGTAACTTCTGAGACATGTTTTCAGTATAGGAAATAAACAGAAATCAAACTTTGTTAAATCTGGCGACTTCGGTTGCTGTGGAACGAAATTAGTTGAGTTTTTGTCGAAAAGCCCACGAGAAGTCAATGTAGTATAAGATAGAGCATTATCCTGGGACAAAAATCAGGAGTTATTTGCCTACAAACTAGGCTTCTTTTTATAAAAAGCATCATACAAATAACGCCTAAAATTGAAACAACGACGATAATGGACGGAACTTTGGTTTTTAAGAAATGTTGGTGCGAACTTTTCGGTCTTGCTTTGTCATATCGACACTATATTCGCTCGATTGATGGACTGCTTTTTGATCACAAGCATATATGCAAGTCTAATCTCTCATAATAATGTGGTTTACAACACCCTAGCATTTAAAAATCATTTCGGGACAGATTTTAAGGCGACGGGTTTTTTTAGAAAATTGGATGCTTTTGTCACCAAGCGAGATTTGAGACGTTGGTTCATTTAATATCTAACATTAAACATATAACATCCAATGTTATCAGGAAATACCATAATTGTTAAGCCAAGGTCCTTGACGGTAGAGATTGAGTGTCGTCAGGGCACTATTCGTCTTCACTTCTCGGTCTTCTTTGAACTTTGTATGCCGCTGGTGAACCGACAAAGTCTCTCCGCATCATTCTAAATATTTCCGCAGCAGAAATTTCATTTTGGAAATAAAACGCAACATTTTTGTTAAAGAAATCGCTTAATGCACTGTAGAAAACCAATCTTGGGTCAAACACTAATGAAATGTATGATGTGAAAATTTGCACAGTTATCCGCAACAGTGACACCAACTTTGAAAAAAAAATCGGCATACGCGTATAATTTAAATTGAAAGCTTGTCTTGTACATCGACTTGGCCAGTTTTTGCGTAAAATTCCGAAGATTTTAAAATATTTTTATAATCGCACCGACAATTTTAGTGCTGCCTTAAAAAGATATGGGTTGACTACCAACCACCACCATATAAAGAGTAATATTATGGAAAACATCCAAATAAAAATCCTACTTTCTTAAAGATTCAGAAGTTGTTAGTTTTTCTCTACTGGCCGAGTTTCGAAATTAACATGCCGGTTGCTGTAAAATATCGTTATGCAAAATTTTGATCTTTGGCCACATGTGATTCAGCCTCCGTCTTAACTTCAACAGATATTCTCAATTCAGACTAGATTTGCAAGAGTGTTTCTAGTTCCTGCAACGGCAATGACAAAGTTGGGGGTATAGCAAATTTTATAAGTGTGCCTTCATGAGCAGCCCTGCAGTCCATCTTTTTATGTAAATATTTATCTTCGAAAATTTAAATATACGAGAGCAGTCCCAAATCTAGGCTATCTAACAAAGACGACACAAAAAAGAAAAATGTTCTTTATTTTTCAACATAATCTCCTATATATATATATATATATATATATATATATAAAGTATATATATATATATATATATATATATATATATATATATATATATATTTTTTTCTGCGATATTAAATAGCTTCCATACCCCGCTTATAGCAAGAACTGCCAAACTCCTTAAAACAGCCACCAGCCACAGACTCCACATCTTCATTGTTGGCAAAACTTTTGCCACAGAGTCATTTTTTTTTTTTTCAAGTTAAGAAGTAGAAAATAGTCTGGGGAAGCATAATCTGGCGAGCAATTTGAACTTTCATTCTTCAATTTTGGCCATCTCAATAGTCTATGTATGAACTGGAGCATTGCATTAATGAAACAACGCTTTCTTTTTCGCCCAAATGTAGCCTTTTTCCATAATTGCATCACCTAAACGTTGCATTAATTTAGCATAATATACGCTGTTGATGGTTTTTCTTTTCTCAAGATAATCAATAAAAATAATCCCATGCGCATCAAAAAAAAAAGAAAACAGGCGCCACGATTTAGACAGCAGATGGAAACTCCTTCACCTTCTTTGAACACGATTCTCCCATTCCAGTCCAATGCTTTGACTGTAAATTTGTGTGAAAAGGTGAAATCATGTCTCATCCTTGGTTATAAATCGACGCAAAAATCCGGTTTTATTGCGGTGAAACATCCCCAAAAAACTTTACTGATACTTCCTCACGATGCTGTTTTTGCTCTATTGAAAGCAAGCGCGGCACCCATCTTGCGCAAAGCTTTCTCATATTCAAATCTTCGATCAACATACGATGTATAGCACTTTTTGAAATGTCTATTATTCCAGCTAGCTCATGCATCTTCAGTCGACGATCATCCTATACCATTTTATGGATTTTATTAACCATGTTTGGCGTGAACACCTCAATTTGTCGACTACTACAGTGTTCGTCTTGGTATCTTATGCGGCCTCGTTTAAACTCTGCTATCCAATATTTTGCAGTCCTAAACAAAGGAACAGACTCCACCAGAGTAGAATCTAGCTCTGCTTTAATATTGGTTGGACTGAGATTTTTCAAATGAAAATATTGAATTACTTAAAGATGACCAATTTTTTCCATGTTTACAAATCCATTGAGGTCGTTTACTTTTGATGGCTGAAATAAAAGTACTAAACAACGTGGCGCCTTGAAACTTACAACATAACTTTTACAAGGTTGCAACTTTTCATCAAATTTTTTTTTTTTCAAACTACTGGCATCATCTTAAAAAATTCGTTCGGCCTCTCCTAGCACCTCTCATGTAAATAATAATAAAAACAAATCAAGATTTTCTGTGAAGTCGATTTTCTTAATAATAGTGATGCTTCGTTACTAAATACATACGTATATGAATTGTTAATTAATTTTTATTTTATTGGAAATGAGCAAGTACAATAGGTGTAACCGCAACCCAAGTATTTAATTAGATTTTATTACCATCCTTTGATTAAAAGTAAAATTTGAGCATATTTCGTAAGAAGAAATTGAAATATTCATTTTTCTTTATAAAACTGTAAGAGTATGCGTTTCAAGTTTCCGTGTGAATAACTTAAGCTTACTTTGTAAAAATTCACAGTAAAATATAAGAGGATTTGAAGTACTTTTACGCATAATGATGGATTGAGTGCGACTGTAATAATTTTTAGTAGAAAATATGAATTATTATGCTGAAGCAAGTTGCAAAACAGACAAAACAGTTTATCAATTTAGAAAAAGCCTAAAACTAAGACTAAATTTTGCATGTTAAACGGATGGGAGAACAGCTAAATTTACCAAACTAAAAAATAGAATTGGCACTACTGTTCCTGACGCAATTCAAATGGATTACGTACTCACTTTACTTGGGATCAACAACACAAATACAATTTACTCTCACTGCAATCCAACTCGCAATGCAACCCAACTCAATGCAATATCGTCTAAACAACAACAACAACAATACCACACACAACCCACATTGCTCATATTTTTCCCATTTCACTATCCCATATATGAGAATGGGAATTTTTGGTATATTCTTTAAATGTAACGGAAGATTTTGCGCTTTGTTCTCTCAGTTCTCCATGACAATAGAAAAATAAACAAAATCAGTTGCTTTTTTGATTTTCGCGACTTCGGTTAGTGTTTTTTTCTTATGATTAGTGCTGGATTTGTGTAAATGTATTATAAATTAATTTTAATTATGCAAATAGTCTGTAAACAAGTGTTTCAAAGACATTAAATCTGACTGAGAGACATTCAGTGCTATTTGATAAAAAACAAGTGAAATTGTAGTTGGTATTTTATAGAAGTCCCTGTTTTTCGGTCGGTCGTTGTCCGTTGTGTTGAATATGAAGTTTTGGGTTGGCGTTGTTGTAATGGCAGAAAGAAAAGAAGAAGCCAAAATGTGTGCAAGGTAAGAATGTATGTAAAAGATGTGTGTACATAAAGAGTTAGGAAAGAGAATATGAAATGAAATTTGTGATCTAAAGCTCTGAGTGCTAAGGGGATGGACACAATAATAGACCGATAAGTCAAATGTAGACCCTATTTGTGGTTAATTTGCTGAGATTTTCATACTAAGCATACATATGTCAATATTTGGAAATAAGGTTAAATCTGCCGAAGTATGATCCCCTTTAATGAAGTAATTAATGGTTCGTCAGCCACTGGGGGTGTCAATTCGTAAGCTATGTATATCTCTGTGCTATATCTGTGATTTTATAATCACGTACTTTGGTAATATGGGGTTATCCATTTAGTAGTTTCAAAACCGCCGGTCTGGTAAGGCTGGCAGCTGTTGAATATCTGTCTTCTGAAGTGCTATTTATTTAGTGAAAGGTTTGCCATTTACGTATTTAGGTCGGTCGTTGTCCGTTGTTGTCGAATATGAGGTTTTGTGTTGGCGTTGTTGTAACGGTATTAAGGAAGGGAGAAGCCAAAAAATATGTGGTAGGTAAGAATGAATGTAAAAGATGTGAACATATACAGTGAATCAAATAAGTTTAAGTACACCTCACTTGCATAAACATGATCATATAAAACACAATATAGTGGATACTATATTTATTTAAAACTTAAATTTATTCATTGTATATGTAATACAGAACATAAAAAGAATATTTTCCATTCAATGATAGGTTTTGTGCTTCAAAAAGGACCATAAAATTAAACAAATATCGTCAATTTACACCAAAAAAGTTTACGTACACCAAACAGAAAATCTTCAAATAAACCAAAAATAGGCTTGAAGTAAAATTAATATTTTGTGGGACCTCCTCCTGCATCAACAACGGCTTGGAGACATCGCCGCATGCTTCTGACCAACCTTTTGGTATCGGATTCTGTTATTTTAGCCCATTCTTCACACAACGCTTTTCTAAGCGTCTCCTTCGAAGTGATTGCGTGTTTTCGGATCCTCCTGTCCAACAAATCCCAAATGTGTTATAGGATTCAGATCCGGAGACTGGGAGGGGGTGTATGGAGCTGCTTGCAATTATATAACAGCCATTCTTTTACTAAATAGGACGTATGCTTGGGGTCATTGTCTTGCTGAAAGAGGAATCTTCTTGCTTCAAACCCCAATTCCGACACACTTTGATTCAGATTTTTTCGTAAAATGTCTAGATATAAATGTTTGTCCATCGTACTTTCTACGAAGACTAATTTTTCACTCCAGCTGACGCCATACACCCCTACAGCATTATGTTGCCACTACCGTGTTTAACTGTTGGTAATAAATTTTTAAGTTTCATCTCCTCATTCGTTTTTCTCCATACTATTTTAGCACCATCTGGTCCAAAAATGTTATATTTTGACTCATCACTAAATAAAATATTATCCCAGAAAGAATCCGGCTTCTGCAAATGGTCTTTTGCAAAATCGAACCTTTTCTTTTTGTTCAATTCTGATATAAAAGACTTTCTACGTGGAGTAAGTCCATTGTATCCAGCTCTATGGAGCACATTTCGTATTGTCTGTGGGTTTACGTTTTTAATAGAGCTTTGGAGCAACTCGTCTCTTATTTTAGGGGCCGATTTTTTAGGGTCAGCTTTTACTGCACTAACTACATGCCGTTCATCTCGTCTTGAAAGTTTTTTTGGTCGTCCAGAACGTGGCTTTCTCTGCAAATTTCCATTATTTACGTAAGAATTTATAATTGTTTGAACGCTGAAATGAGTTTTTCCTATGATTGTGCCAATTTCCCGATACGATTTATTTTCACAATATAATTTTATAATAACTTTTCTTATTTCCGTTGATATTTCTTCAGATGAGATGATTTACCT
>JAHXMU010026179.1:485542-551704 GCA_019455685.1 Philornis downsi
GTTATGTCGTTGCCAGATGGGTCCGTCGAATATGGGCAACCCTGTATAATAAGTAACGGAAAATGTATTTATTTACTTCGCCTCTAACTCTTATCAGTAGCGGAATATGTTGAATATGAAGAAGACTATAATACGGAAGCAAATACAGGAATGTCGATAGTTGTTCGTAGATAGTTTAACAAACAATAACAAGTCTATGGGCAAGTAATGCTTGTAATAGAAGATCAACATCGAATTCGTTGACTTAAAGAAATTTCAATATGCGAATTTTATACGCATTTGGTTTAAAGTACTTCGTTCTTCGAAAAAGAGTATCCAATTTTGTTGAAGGCGATATTTGTGCGGTGGCTCGTGAACTTATTGGCCGATATATTTCTGTTTAATCATACTAAAAGGATTTCTTCTTCAACGCGGCATGCATTTCTTTGTATCAAAACTTCCATTTTAAATTAAGCGAGTGTATCCGATCTCAGAAATATTTTCTCTTTGCTAAGTTGTTATCACTGTGGAATATATTTTCCGGAAACACGAAAATATTTTCCGCCTAAACTTGTCGCAATATTATTTTTTTCTAAGCACTAGTTTACTGGATTGTAACTAACCACACTTGTTTTGATAACTTTCGCACAAAATAATACGCTATGATTTTGATGAAAATCATTTTCTGGTCAGCAAATTTTGTTTACAAAATGTAGTTCCATTTCAAAAATTGTTTGCTCTAGTATTTATTGACTAGCTAGTCTTGACATTATTTGGAACAGTATTAACTTTGTGGTAATTTTCCACGCATTCCAAATATCGTCTTCCACGCAAAAGTTGTTATTGAACGTAATTACCATCGCGTTTGTATTACACATCCTGCACGTAAGGCACGCCTACGACAACACCTTTTTATATAAGTTCCTGATATTTGTAAGAGGAGGGTGGTGCCGACATGCTTGTTATCTTCAGGCTGTTGAGGAGCTTTGTAGGTTTCCATTGTTGTTACGGTTTTGATTGTTGTTTTCGTTTGCATCGATTTAAGGCTGTTGATGATTCTGTTTGTTTTGTTGATGGCGATAACCATCTTAATCGATTCTGTGTGGATTTGACTACACAAAATACAAGGCTCAAATCCTCCTCCAACACCTGCCACAAAGTGTGTGTTTTGTACATTTATACGTGTTGTTGAAGCCACTACTTAATTCCGACAAATCCGAAAACCGTAAGAAAAAAAAAACAACAACAACAACAGCATATCAAAGTATGCAATAAACAACACAATAAAGTCCCACTTCCATTGCTGATGGCCTACCTTTTTTTTTATTTATTTCCTCACTTGGATTTCCTATTAGTTTTTAATTTTTTTTTTCTGAATCTTTATTGTCAGAATTAAGATTAGATTGCGCCTCGATTACGGCCACAAACAATTTTCTTTGTTATTCTTGTTGTGGCTCAAAAAGTCGAAAATATTTTTCTTCTTTATGCATAATTTACGTTCGTTAACAAGAACCGAGATCAAGATAATTTAAGTCAATATTTGAATACCGTACGTTAAAGTAATTATAACAGGGGCCATTTGTTATGGCATTTGTCCACTTCTGACGACAGAAACTTCTAAAAGAATGGAAAAATCTTAGTATAAGATATAATAAAAAAGAAATCTTGTGTGTTTTAAATGTCATCGGATTACGGTAGATGGCGTTAAAAAGATAAGATTTCGACCTAAAAAAACAAGTTTGACAGTTTTGTGCTTATTTGACTCAGTACAGCTTTGGAGCGTGTCAAAGATGGATAGCAGCAAAGGGAAAGCACGCTGTACTTTACAATTTTTCTTCGATAAAGGCAAAAACGTAAGCCAAGCGCCTAAAAATATGAATAGTGTTTATATCCCTATCACTGTAACAGCCTATCATTTATAATTTTGATTTCGTCAATTCCATTAAGGTAATTTGGATGTTAGGAAAGCATCGCGCTCTGCAAGGCCAATTGTCGAAATACCGATAGAATGATGGAAATCGTCAAGTGCGACCATCACGTAAGCACTGCCTCGATTGCCCAGGAGTTCAAGTTTGAACAAAAAGCCATTTGGAATCAATTGAATAAGACTGAATACAAAAAGAAGTTTGATGTATGGATATCGCAGAAGCTAACGCAATGAAATCTCATGGATCGACTGGCCAAAAACCTAACATTGCATTTGCAGCCACTTAAATAAAGCTGAATACAAAAAGATACTTGATGTACCACACGAGTTAACTTCATGGCCCGAATTTCCATCTGTTTATGTCTGCTGAATAGCAAACAAATCAACTCATTCCTGAAGCGGATGGGGACTAACGCTAAAAAGTGAGTCACGACAATGTCAAGTGAAAACGGTTATGTTCGAATCGTGGTGAGTCAGCGCAAATGCTGGCCAAGCCAGGATTTACGGTCACGACGATTTTTCTGCATGATTGGTGCCGTTGGCAGGGAATTATCTAATAAGAGCAGCTTCCCTACGGCCAAATTCTGAATTCTCTGTGCTATCAGCAATTTGAGTGTCTGATGAAATCAATAGCTCAGAAGCACCAGCTTGTGACAATAGGAGATCAATTGTTTTCTATCAGTGCAACTCCAGGACGCACATATTTCGATAGCAACTTGCAAGAAAATCCGGGAGCTTGTTTGGAAGGTTCTTATGCCTCCACCTTAAAGTTCGAACCTGACATCAAGTAATTACCAACTGTTGCTATCTGAGGCTGATGATTTTGTTGGTGGAAAGCTTGACTCAAGAGAAATTGTGACTGCGACGGTCCCAGTTTTTTCTAACAGAGCCGAGAGCTTCTATAAAAAAGGCGTAATTGAGTTACCTTCAATATGGCAAAAAAACTAGCGAACAAGGCAGTACAGATTTGTTAAAAAATATAATGGATTTTGTTTTATTATCAGAAATGCTATGTAGTGTAATTCGATATGATCGAGAAATAGTACTGCAGATAAAAATCTCGAAAAAAAAAATTGCCTACTTCCTTTTCGAAATAATTTAGTATATTAGAAATGTATGTGTATATAAAAGCTGTGTACATAAAGCTTTGATTTCGATGAAACTGCTATTTCATTATAAAGCTTGGGGCTTGCCATTGTATTTGAAATACAGTGATATTTAAATGAGCGCCTCTGGGTTGGTTGCAGCAATGGGTCCTTCTGAGGATCCTTCGACATCATTTTCGAAAAAATATGGTTCAATAACACCTCCAGACCATAATGCGCACCAAACAGACACTCTTGCGGATGCAATGGCTTTTCCACAAACACTTCGGGGTTCTCCGAACCCCATATATGATAATTTTGCTTGTTGACGTAACCACTGAGTGATAAATGAGCTTCATCGCTGAAAAAAATGTTGTTCGATTGAAAGCCCACGTTTAAATCACCACTTTTGTAGCAAGTTTTACACTTTTTGCGCGTTCTTCGGTTGTTAAACGATCCACATTTCATTTCCGTAGATGGCAAACGTTTCACTAAATAAATAACACTTCAGATGGCAGGTACTTAACAGCTGACAGCATTGCCAGACCGGCAGTTTTGAAACCACTATATGGATAATCCTGTATAACCCATTTTGGAGGCTTTGCATCCATACCTTGGATTTTACCAGCATTCATTCGGCCCTTATATACCAATAACAAGAGATAGGACAAGAGACGCTGCTCATACATGAGGAAGTATTGTATTTAGCGAATTTTAAATTTAAAAAAAAGACCAGTGAAAAAGCCAAGTCTAAGGTCATAATGAAATCTGCCGTGTGAAGATTTTATATATTATTTTAAATATTGCACGTTTCAATAAGACTCTTCACCATCCCATGAATTCGGTTCTTTACAAAATGTTCCAGCAAAAAAATTCTCAACGTTCTCCACTTATTCTCCGACCTTAATGGATTTTTCAACTCTGTAGTTAATAAATAAAAAATATAAAACAGTCAACTCCTTAAATATTACTCTTCGCCGAGATTGGACAAAGTACCGTCACGACACATACATGGAGCGTGTGAAGGCTTCTCGAACAGATTCGATGCTATTTTCTGCGCCAAAGGTTTTCTGCATAGAACAATGACATAGTTTTCCATAAAATTTTTAATGTCTTTACGATATTAAAGTTTCTAAATAAAAAAAAAAAACTTGGCAAAATTACAGCATTTTTAAACGATAGCACTTCGAGTGCCGACCCCTGTGCTTGCCACAACTCACAGACCAAACTACACTAGTAAAAATTGAATCAGAAAAATTATCAAAATTAGACTTTATTAAATTCTTTGTTAGTTTACCAATTTCCCATTGTAGTTACATACAATTGAAAAAACCAAACTTCCATTGCGTTTGGTACTTTTTGCGATCTTTACATATTGCTTATAAATTATCAATCAATTTCTGATTTCGATTCTTTATTACTTTTAAAAAATTAAATTTGTCGACATGACTTTCAAGTTTCCAATTTGTTATCAAAAATACATCAAGCTTTATCATTCCGTATGTTCACAAAAGCTCTGAACTTTAATTTATATTATTATTCTACTAAGAATTTAATAAAATCTATTAAATTGAATGCAATTGATTGTGAAATTCTCAGTAAATCTCCCATAATATCATTCTCAAATTCAAAGATATCTTACTTGTTCTCCCAAAAAAGAATTTAGCAACATTTCTATTTTGTATTTTTGACTGAAATCAAAAGTACTTCATAACCATTCACTTCACTTTATTATTCCCTAAGCACATATGCGAATGCTGCTATGTACCAACACATGTAATTTTTGCATCCATGTATGTATATGTGTATCCATATGAGAACAGGGTATTGTAAAATTCTTTTTAATAGCATGTAAAATGGTTGTAATTAAATTAGTGTAAATTCAAATAATTAAAACAAATATATACCATATGCAGGAGAGCATATTCATTTACTACTTACTCACTACGACTGGAACGCACATTCAAGTTCGTATGTATGTGTGTGTAGGTCTACATGTATGCGTACATTAAGGTGGCCCTTACTGTTAAGGAAGTCTTCTGAAGTTTGAAATGCTTTAATGAAGCACTGTCAGTTTTGCTAAGCGGTGTGTGCATAATTTAATCTTAATCGACAAATTCTAAGACAGGCCTCAGACGCAGTGAAATCGTTAGAAATATTCCTTATCGGTAAATAAAATTTTATAGTAAAGACCCTCAATGTCGTGTTGTGCCTATCTGGTTATAGCTAATTAAAGCCATCTATAGGAGTTTTATGAGAGTAAAATTTGATTAAGATCTGGCTACAATTGCTGACTCTACTGAAAGCATAGCCCAAGAGAAGTTAGGAAAAGCATTAAACGGTTTTTGATCTTGGTCTTTTGTTACGGAATTCTATGGCCAACGAAAGTTATTTACCTATAAATTACATGGCCAAATTCTATGTAAAATGGAAAATAACCTGTGACCCTGGTCAAAGTATTTAGATAAGAGTTAGTAAGACAGATTTAGAAAAGTAAAAAAGGCAATAAAAAACGTAATTATTGAAATCAAATCTTAGTATTCCAACGAAGTCGCAACAGTTGCATATTAAGTTATCGTGGAAATGTCAAGCCCACCGTATCATCTACACCTCATATTGAGGAAAGAAGGAGGAAGAAAGTATTTGGATGCAATTTCAATATACTGCTTTGATGTCGTGCAATAACAGCTCAATTTAACATTTGATAGTACATCAACTCTTGTTTGCATGGATGTGGAATTTATAGAGGCCAGGGCTCGAAGTGCTACTAATTGAAAATGCTACAATTTGCCAAATTTTAATTTTTTTTATTCAAAAATATTAGTATAATGTAAAAACGTTTAAAATTTTAAGAAAAATATGTTATTGTTAGATGTAGCCACCCTTTAGCCTTCTTTTCAGGAAGTCTTCACACGCTACACGAATGCGCCCTTCTAATATTTTGTCCCATTCTCTGCCAAAAGCAATATTTAAAGTGTGAACGATCTCTATTTTTTAGTTGATACCTTGAAAAATCAATATGGAAATATCTTTTGGATTTAACTCCAATTGAATTATAATTCATTTTTTAATATGCTCCCTATGCTACGGGCAGACTCATTGAAATCTTTTAACAATTGAACTGCACTTTGTCGTGAATTACGATAAATTTTGGTCTTCGTCTTTCGAATCATTTTCGGCGATGTTTTTCTTTTTTGATATTCTCATGCATGCCATTTTTTGATGCCATCAAAATCATTTTAATTTGCAATGGTTCGATACACCAATCTTTTTTCACTCTTAAATATCAAATACAAAGCAATAATACTGTAGCATTTGCATTTTATTTCGATAACTCTTTTTAACTGCAACGTAAAACCATATAACGTCCTCAGGCTAATGAACAATATAACAAATTGACGCTGGTTAAAAAATGAGCTCGCTGTTGTTAGCCATTTGGTTGGTGCAGCAGCGGGAAGTTGGTAACGCTTCCAGCACCTACCTCTATGCTTCGATTTGTGAGAATTATTTTTCAATAAACATTTTTTATTGCATTTAGTTTTTTATATGTTTGTCCACCCATCATCTGTGACGCCAGGTGTAACAACTGGAATTATTTCACGGAGACCAAAAAAATCTATGTCACTCGATCTATCCATCCGTGGGTCTGTTAAATACCCGTGGTTAAGTCGGTTCTAAGATGCTGAAATTTTGCTAAAGGTAGTCACATATTTTTAGGGAGGTTAGTTCTGAAATCGGTCAAAAACTGCCAAGTAGGACTAAACCTATCCATACTGGAACTAAAGCCATCTCTATGAAAATGAGAGATTATGAGATTACCATTTATATTATTTCATTTCATTTCATTTATTTAAGTCTGTGGAACAAAATTTCCTTACGGACTAACAATGGCATGACAGTAATAACATTATATTATATATACTATTTATAAACAATTTAAAATAAAACTATTTAATCTTAGAAATCTGTTAAGAAATAATCGAAACAAATATTGATGAGTCAAACTATGAGTTGATTGGAATCTTAATTCAAGGCATATTTATTATTCAGAGTACTATTTTTTGCATACAAAGTAAAGTGTTCGCCGGAGAGACCAAGGAGGAACGTAAAATGGAATCTGTGCCAAAAGATTAGAACAGTCGATGTAACCATTAAAAACAAATAGCGCTGTCTGGAAGTTACGACGATATTCTAATGTCTGTAACCCAAGTAATAAGCATTCTCAACTGCAGGTTGGGAGAGGTTCATCAATTATAAATGAAGAAATAGAAAACTTTATGCCTTCATTTCAATACGAATATTGGAATGAGGACACCAAATAATAGCGGCATATTCTAACTTAGGTCTAACATATGATGTAAAAATGATTTTAAATGTATTGGGGTCAGCAAATTTTGATCATTTCCTTTAATGTACGCAAGAACTTTATGCCATAGGAATAACATAATTGATGAGCGGAATAAATGTCAAACCGGAATCGACAGAACACCTAGATCCAGTTTTGAGCAAGCTGATTTCAGAGAAAAATTACCACTTTTGAACACTTTCGGATTTCTGCAACGCGAAAATGAAACATGAATACACTTATCCGTGTTCAATGAAAGCTTATTTAAAAGGCATCAATTATTGAGACTGTCTATGTCTTTTTGAACATCTAAGACATCGTTAAATGTAGAAACTTATAAAAATACTTTTAGATCATCCGTATAAATGAAAAATTGTGACTTATAAAAACAAGTTCATATATCATCAATAAATAGTGTGAATAAGAACGGCCCAAGTGGCACACCTGAAGTTTGAATATATGAAAAAGATTCAATCCCTTCATTACATAATGCACGAAAAGTGGCCACGTTTGAATCACTTTTGTAGTAACTGTTAATTATTTTTACACGTTCTTCGCTTGTCAAACGATCCATATTCGTAAATAAATTAAGTAACACTTCAAACGACAGGTATTGATAATGTGGTCTCTGAGCTGTGTAGTGATTCAGTATACATATCTAATATTACGGTTTTGCTATTGTTAGTCAGTAAGGAAATTTTGTTCCATAGAATTAAATAAATACAAAAAAATGTAAATAAAAAAAATGAAAATGATATTTAGCAGCTGACAGCCTTGCCAGACCGACGGTTTTGAAACCGCTAAGTGAATAACCCTGTATATCGTATATTTTATAATTCTAGCTTCTGCAGTTTAATATGGGTAATGATATGCTATTTGAGTTTTTACTCCCCCATTTAGATCTTAAAAAGCGAAGTTCCAAAAGTCTCTTCTGTCGTATTGAAAACCTACTACATTATTTTAGCTTTTTCCATTTGTCAATGATTAGTGAGCGCCTCAATCAGTTAATAAATTTATAACCAAACTACCCAATCCAACATTGCACGACTGTACTCGTACAACGATATCTTTGCTTATCACCTGTGATGAATGCTCTCACGATATTTAGGACGTTGGTGCAGACGCTAATCTTTTTCTTTTGCGCTTCTCACTTTTTAGAGTTAATTAACCAAACTGATAGGAGAAGCCGAATATTCCGAATTTTGATGTTCAACAGTCACCCTAATATACTTAAGCTCTATTCTCTAATATGGGGATATCCAGCTTTAGTATGCCTTCATGTGGATGATGAAGGTAGTCGCCGTATGAGCAAACATTTGGTTCATGTATTTGAAAAATCTATACGATGCGAGGACATTTAAAATATACAATAGATTTACCATAAACATACACCCTGTCACGTTTTCATTCACTGTAAATTTATACATTATGCAAGTGTTTGTATGGGCAAGTGTTTGGCCATAGTAGTGGTAGTAGTGTGCGTATTGCTATTGAATGAACGTAAGTGTATGTATGTGTGAATAAACACAGCTGAATATTCATATGTTAAATTTACTTAAGTCTGCATTATTGTTTGGTTTTAAATGAATTTCAAAAATACAGTGCGTTTGAGCAAATAGTTTATAACATAAAATTGTTTTATGAAGACCATTTCGTGGTGCGAAGGAGAAGGAACATCAAATGAGAAAAGACATTTCGTTCTATTTTCATAATAGTATACGAGTATATCTATTGCATGCTGTTGATCTTAAGATATTTAAAGCTATTAGATCTGTTTATGGTGTTAACATGTTGCTAGAAGACATGGATAGACTTGTGATTTGGTCCAAAATTAATGGCGTTCCTCTTTATTTTTCTAAGCGTATGCAAATGACTAGCCGACCTAACAAAGAAGACACAAACAAGTTGGGAAAATTTTTTTTTTTACTTTTCAACATTTGCTCCTTTTAGCTCGATATACTTTTTTTCCGGCGATATTCAATAGCTTCCATACCGTATTTATAATAAGAACTATCAAACTCCCTAAGCAGCCGTCAATCTCAGACTACACCTCTTCATTGTTCGGAAATCTTTTACCACCCAACCATTTTTTCAAGTTTGGAAATATAAAGTTGCCCGAGAGAACTAAATCTGGCCAATAAAACGCGTGATGAAGCAGCAATTCGAACTTTAATTTATTAATTTTGGCCATCAAAATAGTGGATGGAACTTAGTCTTGATGAAACAACACTCTCTTTTTCGCCAAATGCGACCTTTTTTCCATAATTTGATCACCTAAACGCTGCAATAAATTAGCGTAATATTCACTGTTGATGGATGACCTTTCATTTCTGAAGACAATACAAGAAAATATCTTCACGCGCATTGCAAAAAACAGACGCTATGATCTACAGATGGAACCGTCTTCGCCTTCTTTGGACACGATTCTCCCATTCCAGTCCAGTCCTTTTTCTCAGGCATGAAGTGATGGGTCCATATCTCATTTCTGGTTATAAATCGACACAAAAATTCGGCTTTGTTGCAGCGAATCATCGCCAAACACTCTACTGAAACATCTTCACGACGCTGTTTTTGTTCTATTGAAAGCAAGCGCGGCACCCATCTTGCTCACAGCTTTCTCAACTTCAAATCTTCGCTCAATATACGATGTATAGCTCTTTTTAAATTGCCTATTATTTCAGCTAGCTCACACACCTTCAGCCGACGATCATCCAATAGCATTTTGTGGATTTTCTTAACCGTGCCTGGCCTGGACACCTCAATTGGGCGGTCATTATGAAGTCCGTCTTGGCAGCTCGTACAACCTCGTTTAAACTCTTTTACCCAATATTTTACAGTTGCGAACGAAGGAGCAGACTTCCCCAGTGTATAATATAGATTTAATATTGGTTGTACTGAGATATTTCAAATGGAAATATTGAATTACACTTTTTTCCACTTTTTTCCATGTTTACAAATTCGCTGAGATCGTTTACTGAAACAATACGATGGCTTAAATGAAAATACTAAACAACGTGGCGCCTTGAAACTCAAAGCATATGTTTTATAGGGCTGCCTCTATTCAACAAAATTATTTTTCTAACTACTAGCACCATACGACAGTTCCGATAGTTTTGGGAACTCCTTCGTAGATATAAAAATATTCTTATATCGACTTATCACACGCTGAATCATGGGTTCAAAAATATGTTTGAAATTCAAGATTAAGACGTACAATTTGATTTAAAATTAACATTTATAGCTTATATCAATTGCATTGTTCCTAAATTATGGTCTTCATTGTTGTCCATATGCAGAAATTCCGTTCAGCTTTTTGATGCGTTCATTAAAAAAATGTACGTACATCGTTTGTACGATCATAATTATGATATGATTCTTTGATTTGGAGTCCAACAGCTTTGATTTGTATTAATCGGATTGAAAGAATTCAAAAAATATCTTTCAAGTTTACCTTAAATTGTTTTCTCTTCTCGACCTCAATTTCTTATTATTCTAGTAGTTGTCATCTTTTATCTTCGAAATCACTTAGATCAAAAAGGGATATTTGTTTCAAAATGTTTCTTCGTAGTGGTATTTCTGGATTTATTGATTGTCCGAATTTACTGTTTTTAATTCAAATTAATATCTCTCTACGGTAATTGCGGTATTATTACGTATTCTACATTGACACTCACCGTACTAGCTATGCTTGCAATGAACCTCTTTATACACCTGTGAGACTATAACTCGATATAAAATTCTGTATATTTTACTCTTCCTCGAAATAGTTGTAGAAATATAGGTATTTAAATCAGACGATTTCCTGAGTCTTTGGAAACGTAAGCAATGACCATTTCAACGTTAGTAAATTAAACTTTTTTCTGATGGATAATTTTATAAAGGGTGAAAATATATATTTGATATGTATGCAGTTGAAAGCAAAATTCAGAGGATATTGCGACGCATTTATCTCTGGCTTACATTGATGACCAATTCTTTAAGTCTGAGGTCATGCTGGTGCAAATGTTACAAATGCCGAGTTGACTTCACAGATTTGATTATAGATCAAATTTACGTAATTTCTAAAGTGATTAACTTGAATAACGAATTGTTTCGGTTTGAGGCAAATTGTCTTTTTTAATATTTAAGTTACGGCAAAGAAATATTCATAAGACGTGATACAAGCCGCTTATGATGCAATTCAAGCACACTATCTTTAAGCAGGATCATTGTGAAATATAACAGGTTTATCTTTCAGTAGTTATGTTATTGCTTAACGACTTCATATTGAATTAGTAGATCAGATTAATATTATGGTATTTTAATGGTGGCCGGTCACAGTTCAGGTAGCGAGTGGAAATTGTCCTTACTGCGGACTATGGGAGTGAAGAGTATAAGACCCTGGAAAATTCTAAAAAGTTATACTGCACATTTCTCTGAAGTGCCTCGCCTGTATACAGAGCTTTAAGAATGTTGCACAGTAACATGGAGATGAATATTATATGGCTACGCTTATCCTTGAGCAGCTGAAGAGTTTACCGTGGAAAAAAATCAGATTGCAGCATTCCCTAGAGATCAAACTCCCAGCTAGTATTGAATAGAATGGGGGTAATCAAGCCGTTTTGATTCTGTCTTTAATGACCCTTCACTTAAAACACATCTCATCCTCGAAAGTTCCGAAAGTTATGTTGCACATTTCTTCCCAATGTCTAGCCTGCATATAGAGCGTTAGGAATGTTGGGGGTGAATCTTATACGGCTAGGCTTCTTCCTTGATCATCTGAAGAGTCCACCGCGGGATAAGGCCTATTGCAGTGCCCCCTAGAGATCGAATTCCCAGCGAATATTGAGTAAAGCATAATTCCAATCAAACCAACTTTAATAATTTTTCACTTAAAACACTTCTCATAATTTGCATGTTCTGAAAGTTACGCTGCACATTTCTCCCCAATGTGTCGTCCGCATACAGAGCTTTAGGAATGTTGCAAAATAAGAGATGAATCTTATGTGGCTATGCCTCATCCTTTCGAAGCTCTTCTTGAGAAAAGGCCGATTGCAGCAACCCTTGGTGGTCAAATTCCCAACTAGTAAGGCATGAGAGGATCAAGCCATCTTGTTTCTTTCTTTAATGATTCTTCACTCAAAACACATCTTATCCATTTTTGTAGGGTACTACTGAGAGATACTATAAAATTTTATTCGCCTGCCTAGTTTTGTATGGGAATGATCAGATCAGAATCACCAAATTAACAAGAAGTGGATTAGTATAAATTAATCTTCATGGGGAGTAAGTCGCAGTCCTATTGGTAACTACTAAAAGAGGCGTGTTTTTGTACTTTATGGAGCGGGAAAATATACGTGAGATGTATGTTAAAAATTTCGATATATTGAGGGCCACCTGAACTACGCAAGATCCTTTCTGATTTAGAGCAGAAGGAACATATCCCTCTTTAGTTGCGTTAATAAAGGGCCAGTGATCGATTGGGTGGTAGGAATATTGAATAAAAATTCGCTTAAATGTTACGGCTGAACAATTCAGCAAAATATCGGTAATGTCGCAATATATCGGCGTACGAGGTGTGATCAAAAAATAACCGTTATTTTCAATCTTTTTAAAAAGTATTTATTTATTCATCAATAACTATCTTGTCCCCTTCAAAGTAATCCCCCTCAGATATAATACACTTATGCCAGCCTTTCTTCTAATCCTCGAAACACTTTCGAAAAGCTCCTGTTTCGATTTTTCGTTTATCTCCTCAATCGTAGCTAAACGCTTTCCTTTCATCGGTGTCTTCATTTTTGGGAAGAGCAAAAAGTCAGCGGGCGCCAAGTCCAGTGAATACGGTGGTTGGTGCGTTATCATGGTGCAAAATCCATGATTGGGGTTTCCACAATTCTGTGCGTTTATGACGAATTGCTTCGCGCAAACGGCGCTTAACTTCAAGGTAGGATTCCTTATTGACCGTACGACCTTGTAGCAAGAATTCATGATGCACCACGTCATTGCAATTGAAGGAAACAGTGATTAAAACCATCACATTTGACCGAACTTGACGTGCTTTTTCGGTTTTGGCTCTTCTGGACGCTTCCATTGGGATCATTGGCCTTGGTTTTAATGTCATAGCCATACACCCATGATTCGCCACCAGTTATGACCTTTTTGAGAAAATCTGGATCGTCGTTGACGACGTTCAACAGCTCCTGAGCGATGTCCATGCGATGTTGTTTTTGCTCAAAATTAGCGATTTTGGAACAATCTTCGCTGCCGCACGTTTCATGCCTAAAACATCCGTAAAAATTGCTTAGCATTAGCATCGTTCGGGCCACCAGGACGAGCATCGTCATTGACATCTTCTCGGCCTTCCTTAAACCGGTTATATCACAATTGAACTTTGGTTTCTGCTCATAGTAGACTCGCCAAACGCCACAGTCGACATTTAAAATGTCCCTGCACATTTAATTTCATTTTTTTTAACCAAAACTTAGTACAGTTTCTTTGATCCATTTTTTCGAATAGTAAAAATTCGAAGAGCACACCAAAACACGACTAACCTTTTTATCTGTCAAAAACAAACTGACAATCCAAAAATGGCTAATATTGTCAACATATATAACAGACATGTGTACCAACATAACAGAAAAAAATGCGAAAATCGAACATGCGTAACTCACGAAATTTGAAAATAAATGTTATTTTTTGAACACACCTCGTATATCGGTGTTACGCTATTATTGATCTAACTCCTAAAAAATATTTTTAATCCTATATACCTATAATATCTACACTAACCTAATGAAACTATTCTAACAAGTATAGGTACATATACTCTATGTACTAACCAACCAGCATTTAGCCTTTGATTTCTGTGTTGTGATGTTGTTATTTAGTTTGAATCAAATACCGAAATTAAGCTAATCCGTTTATTGTCCTTGCTTAAGGTGCATTGCATTGATGAAGACAATGCATGCTTAAGACGCTGATCAAACTGTTGCTGAGTTGAAGCTAGCTTTGCGTGCACGTATGATGATAAATTTCATATGAATCAGTAACATTTGTAACTTAGTGAAATTTTAGTAATTTTTAAATCGACTTTTTCTTTTTGGATCTTTGAGCAGTCAACACAAAATTTGCTAATTATAGTTATTGTAATATCGAAATAATAAAGTTTCTGTAATTTTCAATAATATGCAAAGAAAAATTTAGTTTTGTTCTACTTTATATGTTATTCATAAACAATGTGATTGGATTTAAATATACTTCACAGTAAATTTTACATTGCGGTTCTGGTTCTATTAAATATAATATTCTGTGATGACAATACTTGACTTCCACTGGATTTGATGGTCACAAAAATCATGCGAAACAATCAGATCAAATTAAACGAACGTGGTCGAAAAGTATTGATAGATATATAAGCAAGATTATGAATATATTATAACATTTATAAGGCATAGTTTGAAAAATATCCATTTTATCACCAATTCTGTACTCGATCTATACTTCGGATTTTAAATCTCCTTAAGAAGTTGACGTTGCTTATTATGCAGACGATACGACGCTAATTTCATCAAGAATTTCCATTTTCTTATGACTTGCAACAAATACTTAAAAAAAGGAAAATTTTTTAATAATTTTATAATAATTTAATAATAATTTTCCCTTTCAACAAATCTCCGAAAAGACTCCCGACAAGACCATATACTTTGAAGGCAACACCATAGGAACTCAAAATGATGTCAAATATCTTGAGGTAATTTTAGATAAAAAACTCTCCTTTTTCTTGCAAGAAGGCACTGTCTCGGTCTTGGCTCTTCTGGACGCTTCCATTGGGATGATTGGGCTTTGGTTTCAATGTCATAGCAATACAGCCATGATTCTTGCAAGAAGGCACTGTTTCATTTAGGGCTTTATGACCATTTTTAAACAGACGATTGAGTCTGAGCCATAAAAATAAAAATATTATATGCAAGTGGCCTATATGACACAATGCGGCAAAGAACCACTTACGAAAAATGCAAATTCTTCAAAACAAATGTTTAAAAATGATTTTCAACAAACATAAGACCGCACTGCTATGAAGAAAACAGTGAGCAATATCTTGGCATTTGATCGAACAAAAGAAGTATTAACTTAAAATATGTGGGACTGAAATTTTAAAGGAAGAAAAACGTATTTTTAAAATGTAAATCCTGATAGAATTACAATTTCCAATTTGTTATTTGCACTTTGTTGAGGAAAATACGTTTACCATTAATGGCAGACGTTTCCTAAATAGTTTATGATCTCCGCATTCTCAGCATACATAAATTCGTCCACATTTATTGTTAATCACGTATTATATCAAGTGCATACTAATGTATTGCAATGCATAGCTGACAAAATTTACAAATTAACTATTGATCACCAAGTTATAAACCGACATCACTGTTTAAACATTATTTTGTTCCCTTAAAAACTTTAAATCAAATAAACTGGTGAAATAACTGGGAGGACGGCGGTCGCATGAACAGAATATTGTTTCTGTAACTCTTCAAATATTATGCACTTTTTTAAATGACATAATTAAAATATTAGCTTTTTGAGATTGTTTCGTAAATTAGCATTAGCAATTTAAAATACCCTTCATGAGTGAGATAAAACTCGAAGAATTAGTGGCGTTAAAGTGAGATGTTGGGTCATATATTTTTAAAATTTTACCAAATTTTGTTTTCATTCCATAACCGCAATTTTGAGTGAAAATCATAAAAACAAATTTCCGATGAGTTCTTAAAACTTAAAAGTCCGAATACATTAACTTCCAGACACTTGAAGTAGATAAAATTAAAAAGGTTTCGTTACGGTTACAAAACCGGATCCCTCCGATTTTAATTGTTTTAGGTTTGTGTATTCTGTTAAATTATGCTATTGTGAAACTGTTAAAATTAGGCACAAAATCGGCGTGGTTTATGAACTGTAGCGCTCCAAAGTTTTGGTTTGTATACTCTTCTAAGCACATAATATAGTTTATCCATTTCTTCTTCTTGGTTGGCAACTGGAATAGACATCCTTACCTATTATAAGCCACCCGTAGAAAATAATTCCAAGCACTTCGATCTTCTGCGCTTCTCCTCCAATTCGTCACACCAAGCTTCGATAATATTTCAAAAGCCTGGTCCTTCCAACGGAGTTTTTGTCACCCTCTTCTGCGTCGGCCATCCAGTCCACACACATATCGCACTTGACAGGATCTCATAAGCAATGGGTAAAAGACAGCTACTGTGATAGTTTTTACAAACACTTGGATCGCCTTTTTTAAACACAGGACACAGTACTCTCAAACTCCAATCATCGAGCATGTTTTCCTCAAACCAAATCGTATTTAGTAGCTGATGCAGGCTGTTTATAACCTCATCGCCACCAGTTTTAAACAGCTCTACTGGCAGGCCATCAGCTCCCATCGACATACGAAACGTTAAATTTTTATTGAAATCCTGTGATAAGGAAGGTCTGTAGTGTTATCGTCATCATTTTCAAGCATTATGGCATAGCAGCTTATCGTATTCAGAGTTTTTGCTTAAGAAAAGTTCAACACTCTGTAACAGTCTCGTCGGCCTTTTTTTTGTTGGATTAATACGTAAACTCAATTGAAGCTATAAAAAGGACAATCAAATTGCATATCCAAATCGAATATTATTCTATTAGACATAATACTTTTGTAAACAAAATTACAACCTGTCACTTGCAGTAATTCTATACATTCATATTCAGACATATTTGATGTCAGAATGCGATTTCCTGTGGCAAAGTCTCACATATATGTATACATATTAAAAGCAAATAACCAAAGACCATTATAACTAATACGCACAAATTAACATCAATTACCCGCTGATGGGATACGATAACATTAATAAATTGTTCGCTTTTATCAAACTCATTGTAGGCATTCACTGTCAAACAGCCATATAAATATACTGATACGTACATATGTACACATTCAATTACCAAAACTAACTAACTAAGTACGAGCGAACGTTAGTACAACAACTAACAATTAGAATATTTAACTAACTCACTGACATACTGAGTGAATGGCACTGACTGTTTTACATTATGCAATGTGAGTGTAGTGCCAGTAGAAATAGTTGTGTGTGTGTGTGTGTGTGTACGAATGTCCTGTGTTCGTTTATTTATTCACATACACCCATACACACAATTAAAATCGCACACTTACACTCACTTAAACGCTCACACATATTCACAGTGGATTTGTAATTATTTAAATTGTCCACATTAAGTACTACAGTGTATTATACATATCTATAATATGTACGTATATATATGTATGTGTTGTATGAATATGCACATATATATGCATTTCAGGATGGAGTTAATATCCATACGTGTAAGTGGAACTATGAGTACTTAAAAGTAAATAAATATAATATGCAATTGACCTTAATAGAGGACCTTGTAAGATCACTATTTAGCTGGTAGTGAATTCAATGGACATTTTTCAATTTGCAAGTACTTTTGTTTAATCACAACTAAGAACTGCAACGACAATCAGAGTTCGGTCACCATGAACATATTTTACGGGATAACATTGCAAGTAACATGACAGCGATTTAACATAAATATGGGGAATGCTCAACTTACACCTTAAGCTGAAATAATTTATGAAAGACATGTGAGAGGTGAACATTAATTTGAGAAATATGAAATGGTAGGGAACTTGATGTTATTACGTACACTGACGCTTACTTGAATAGAGTTCCCCTAATCATTTAACAACAGTGACTACTATATGAAAAGTACACTTCACATAACGGTTCAGTTTTTATTTATTTGTTTCTCCCACTTCCACACATCACCTTTTTTCCTTTAAATAAGGGAAAAATGTGCTCTTTTTTGGTCCATTTGAATAGCACCCCCCACGTGGTAATCAGTTTAAGTGTAAAAGTCTTTTGCAGATCTTCATAAATCAGATCGGATTACAGCAAGGGTGTATAATTAAATATACATAAAACAATCGATTTTAAGTAAAATGAGCCAAGCTAAATCCTTGAGTGTCGAGGAAAGATCCAAAATTAAAACCTGCAAGGAGCGTGGACTTTCTATTCATCAAATAGGCAGAAAAACGAATAGAAGTCGCAAAAGTTATATCGACATATTTACGTGACACCGAAATAATGTGAAAGGTCGAATAGCAGGTGCTATTACAGTCGCTTACAACAGGGCTATTCTGGGATATGCCTCAAATTCACACGACTCTGCTGCCAAAATCAAGGAAAAATCTGGTGTAAATACAAATGTATCAACGGTAAAAAGAGTTATTTTCAAAGCAGTACACTTGCAATGCTTGAGATTTAAAAAAACCATCGCTAGATAATTTCCGTAAGAAACGCCGCCTTAATTTTTGTCGTACGACTATGACGTGGAGTAGAGAGTGGAATAGAATTATATTTTCTGACGAAAAAAATTTAATTTAGAGGGTCCTGATGGATGCAATTACTACTTCCACGATCTTCGAAAAGATGAACACCTACTCAATCGATTACGCAGCCGGGAAGGTGGAGTTATAGTATTGGGTGCGATATCTTATTATGTCACAATGGAGCTCCAGTTTCTTTCTGCAAAAATGAATGCGACTTCATACAAAGCCATGATGGAAAAACCTTTTCCTGAGTTAAAAAATGTTTTCGGAGACTTGGATTGGAAATTCCAGCAATCTACATAGCAAGAGTCGTCAAACCATGGATTCAAAGCCAAAATGTTGAGGTTATAAACTGGCCGCCTTATTCTCCAGACTTAAATATATTGAAAACGTCTGGGGATGGTTAGCACGCAAGGTGTACGAATCGGACAAGCAATATTCAAGCAAAAGCGAACTCATTAATGGAATTAAATAGGCCTGGTCGGGTGTTTCGCTGGATCTAGTCAAAAAACTGTATGATTCTTTACCGAACAGAATATTTGAATGTATTCTCAACCAAGGCGGAAGCACCCACTACTAAATTTTACTTAAAATGCTTATTTTTAAATTAGATATAAGCAAACAATAATACCTTTAATTTAGAAGTAATGTTTTCGTGTATAATCTACTTTTTGTAAGGAGGGGCTATTCAAATGAACCAAAAAATGAAATTGAATTTCTGACTTTTTTTTGTGTTTAGTGTTTTAGTGCTTAATTCATTAAAATGAAAGAAAATTAATGTTACAGGATTACAACAAATAAGTGAAATATGATTTATAAAAGCACAACCAGTTCGTTATAATTATTATTTTGGAAATCGAGCTTAGAAACATATTTAAAGGGCGTGCTATTCAAGTGAGCGACACTGTAAGTAATTTAGTTTGGTTATTATATGACTCTGACAGTAGAGAAAGCCACCAATTCATCTACATATATATTCCGACAATTTTAGAATTTTGCGTGCAACTTTGATTGTGAGCCCGAAAATAGCACACAATTGCGCCGTATTATTTCTCTTTTTTCCAATGCTCTTTATTTTTAAATAGATCTTCAAACAGGACTTCTTGTAACCCTAACAGTGGAATTATGCATTGTGGGTCACAGCTTATTTTATGCAGTGCATATATCAAGCTTTGTGGCTCCATAACTTCGAAATTAAAAGGAATTTGTAAAAAATTTTGATGCCATTTGAAAGAAATAAATACAAAGTTAACAAAGGCATTAAATTTATTTATAATGTTCATTACTTTAATGCCAAGAAATTAAAAAATAAAGGGTGTCCAAACAAGAACGCAAGATTTAAATGACTGATGCAGCAATAGAATTGTTTCTCTGGCTGTATGACATGTGGCGCCGTCTTGTTGCAACCACATGCCCTCAATTTTCATTTCTTTAATTCTAGGCACGAAAAAACTGGTTATCATTTCACGATACCGAACACCATTGACTGTTTGCGCTTGACGTGCCTCATGTTCATAAAAAAAGATCCAATGATTCCTCCAGCCCAAAATCCACACCACACAGTGACACGTTGAGGATGCATTTGCTTCTCGTGAATCACTCGAGGATTTTCCTCACCCCAAATGCGACAATTCTGCCTATTGACGAAGCTATCAAGATGGAAATGGGCCTCGTAACTGAAGATGATTTTATCGGCAAAATCTGTATTTTCATGTTGTCGCTCCAATAACCAATTAACGAACTGCCTTCGCTGTCCATGGTCAGCTGGCTTCAGTTCCTGTCAATTGAACTTTGTATGCATGAAGATGCAAATCTTTCGTCAAAATTCGCTGAATAGTGGATTTGGAGACACCAATTTGCTAAGCTCGGTGTCGAATTGAGGTGGATGGAATTTGAGCGACATCATCACGTACAGCTGCGACATTTTCGGTCGAAGGCGCGTTGTTGTCTTTACATCACTAACAGACCCAGTTTTGGCAAATTTGTCCATTAATCTCTTTACAGTTGACTCTTTTGGAGCATTATTGTGACCCTAAATTGATCACTATTTGCGAATTGTAGCCACAAAACTTTCACTATTTTGGTAAAACAATTTCACAATGAGAATGCGTTACTGACTCGTGTAGCGCTTCCATTTTTACTAACCTCGTACCTTCTACTAGCAAACAAGAACAATTATTCAAATGTCAAACAATGACACTTCGAATGGCGCCAAATTTAAATCTTGCGTTCTTGTTGGGAGACCCTTATAAATATAATACAAATACATCAGTCACATCTTATTATGTGCAGATATTTTTACAGTTAGAAATATACACATTTTTACGTTTAATACTTGATATGGTATCCTATCTGGTCTATAACAGCTTCACGATGGCTAGGAATAGCATTAACTAGTTTTTTTTTTTTTTGTAATATCTGGTGATATTATACTCCATTGTAATTCCAGAGCACGTTTCAGATCATTCTTGTTGGATATCTTATGGTTTTTGATATTTTTCTCAATGACATTCAAGTCCGTGCTTATGCACCACCCTATCTATATTTGTATTTGATCGATTTCAGCAACAAAATCAGACTAATTACAAGCAAAATTTTTATTTATTGTTTTATATTCGCTGAATACAAAACAAAATTTTTGCAATTCTCTTTCTTCAAAACTCATTTAAGGGTAAAAGTTATACAGCCTAACAATTTTATATATGCATTGGATAAAATAAGCTGTGACCCACTGTATTTCATTCTCAACATACAGATTGTGAATATATTGTGATTTTCTCGTGAATAAATTGCATTTAAGTTCAAGATAAAACACTGGCAGTTTACTTTCTAGGAAATTGTCCCTACAACATCGATTATCTTGAAAACCTTAAAATGACAACAGTGGCATATTATACTCATACATCAGTACTAGATTGAAAGTGAAAGGAAGTGACCGAAAAAATTGTTTTTCCCTAAAAAGGTCCATGGTTCGTAATGACAAAGGCCAGTTGAAGTAAGAAGTAAATTAAGGTTAAGAAGTGTCTTCTACAACTATTTTTGATGGCAGTTACGTATCGGGTGGCTCGGAAAGTTTGTCCGGGTTTTAAAGGAAATTTATTTATAAATTTGTATAGAAGAAAACAATTATTTTAATCTATTATATAATCTACCCCTTTTTTAATAACTTCTTTCCAGTTCTCTGGTAGCTTTTCAATTCCTCTTTTATAAAACTCGCGTGGTTTTACTGAAAAAATAAACGTTAAATTCGATTTTTCACTTTCTCGTCGTTATGGAAATTCAAATTCTTCAAGTGTTTGCTCAGACTGCGAAATAGGTGATAATCGGTCGGGACAAGGTCTGTGGAGTACGGTGGGTGAGGTAAAACTTCCCTCTCAAAGTTTGACAGTTTTTGTCGAGTCCTCAAAGCAGTGTGAGGGCGGGAGTTGTCATGATGGAAGATGACGCCTCCCGATTGATGAGCTTCGACTCTTTTTCTTCCAATGCCGCCTTTAATTTATCTAATTGTGAGACATAGTAGTCCGCATTAATCATTTGATTCGTTTGGAGAAGCTCAAAAAAAACTACTCCTTTGGCATCCCACCAAATTGAAAGCATTAACTTCCTGGGGTGAAGGCCCGCTTTAAAGGAGAATTGAGGATGTTCATTTGGTTTCGACCATGATCTTTCCCACGTTACATTGTTGTAGACTATCCATTTTTCATCCCCTGTGATTTTCTTCAGAAATGGTGTCTTGTTATTTCTTATCCTTAGGTTATCGCGGATGTCAACGCGATTCAGGCGGTATTGACCTCGGTGAGAGAGTGAGGTAACCATACATCAAGGATGCTCACAAATCCAAGCTTTTTTATGAACCCGTAAACGGTTGAGACTGATTTTTTAATTATTCGAGCTATTTCGCTAACTGTCGCACGGGAGTTAACAATAATTAAATCTCTTACCCCCTCGGAAGCAATTTCGTTTGGGCGTCTTGATCTGGACGGAGAAATCTTTTAAACCATTTTTGACAAATTTTTTCATTTGGTTTTTTTCTTTATTAACAGACTTTATTTTTCGGCTGGCTCCAGCGGCAGCCGTTTTTCCTTTTCGAAAATAATACAGCATAATATGCCCAAAATGATCCTTTGCGCTCATTTTTCCGCTTTTTAAAACTTTTTGTTAAAACGTTGTAACTACTCAGGACTAGAACAAGAACACAATTAAAAAATAGTAAACAGTTTGTAGAAGAGGTGGGAGGCAGTTATGATGGTGTTTGAAGGAACTCTACGTTATGAGGAGAGACGTATGGTAAAGTAACGAATTAGCCAAACGAACTTCCCGAACAACCCGATAGTATATTCATGCTTCTAATAGGATGACAGCACCTTCATTGTTAGTTATTAAGCGTAGGCAGACACATGCTTAATATGTACATATAAAGTGCCTATAAATTTAAACCCTTAAGTCCAGGCATTATCGGCTTGTGCTCTTTCTGAAAATATGAACCATATTAAGTCACTGCCTTCCCTCGCAGACGTAATTTTCGTATTCCATAATAAAACAATATATAAGTATGTACAGGAATGCATGAAGTCTGAGTGATCATAAATCATCATACTCTAAATTATCAAAATGACAGTACATACAATTTTTCTTTCTTCATAACTCCTTTCAGTGTAACAGTGTAGAGCCTAACAATTTTATGTATGCACTGCATGAAGTAAGCATTGTATTGTGACCCGTTGAATCTTAATTGCCTTAAAAACAATTTAAAAAGTCTAGCCATGTTCCAAACCTTTCACAATAACATTTCGAAATCATTAAAGCATTTGCTTATACATTTTTAGACAATACAATTTTAATTAAACACTAAATATTATGCCATCAATTTAAAACAAAAAGAAAACAATTTTGAAATTTTCCGTAAACAGCATAACAACAATAATGATTGTTCATAAGTAGGGCAGGAGTACAGTGCTAGACCAGCAATATAACGAGCAGCGCATACAAAATTTATTAAATTCGATTGAGTTTAAGGATTCACATTCCGTTGAAGATAGAGAGAGAGAGAGAGAGAGCAGAGAAAGTAAAACGAAAACAAGGCAGACACAACAAATAAAAGTTCAGCTGAAATGTCGAACTGAGACTACAATCTAAAACAAAAATAATATATTCTTTGCAATAATATTTTCTTAACTGCGGCACCGTGGTCGATTTTGTTCGGTTTTTTTCTTTAGATTGGAACTAATGATAATTTGCGCTTTATAACACCGCTCTTTTGTACAGGGTGGCGCAATAGAACGTGCATATTGCATCATCTTTTTTTACGGGGTAGAAAAGGCGCGGGCGGGGGGGCGCCTACATCGTTGGGTTGGCGGGCTCATGGAGTTTTAGTTGCTATGAATCACTTCGACGGGAAGCGTCGCGCATTTTGCGTGCGCGCATTTTACGATAACTCTCGTTCATATATTGCTATTAAGCGACTATATTGTGCTGAATATGGACTACGGCGAATTAGTGAAGCTCCGAGTGCTAATTTAATTAAAATATGGGTAAAGCGTTTTGAAGAGACCGGTTCAACATTTAAACCACAAGCAAATGGTCGTCCAAGAACATCTAGGACCGAAGAAAATGTTGGGAGAGTTATGGAGTCAGTACGAGGAAATCCACAAATGTCGACTGGCAAGAGACCGTCTGTCATACAATTATCGCGACGAAGTTTGCAACGAATTTTAACATTGGATCTTAAACTGCATCCATATAAGCTGCAATTAACACAAGAATTGAAAGAGTCTGAATTCATAGCAATGCTCGCATTTGCTAATGAAATGCTTCAGGGAACAAACACCAGAAATTGACTCCAGAAATTGAAAGTTCAAGAATAGGGAATTCCAGAACTTGGTTCCAACAAGATGGACCTACCTGTCACACATCAAATGACTCCATGGCGGTGGTGAAGCAGATGTTCCCTGGCAGACTGATTTCGAAAAGATGCGATATCCCATGGCCCCCACGTAGTCCAGACTTGACGCCTCTTGACTTTTTTTGTGGGGATACCTCAAACACAAAGTCTACAGTAATAATCCAAGAAACATCGTTCAGTTCAAGGAGAATATCCGTAGTGAAATGGCAGCCATTACACCAGTATTACTGAAGAAAGTTTTCAATAATTTTCGTTTGCGGTTAGAGGAGTGCCGTCATAGAGAGGGTCACCATTTAGATGATGTTATTTTTAAAAAATAAACGCCATTTATTACTCTACAATGCCTTAGATTTATTTTAACCATACCTTTTGTATTTATTTTTTAAAAATGCACGTTCTATTGCGCCACCCTGTATATTCCGCACTTCCTCTTGCAAACAAAAAGAGTGTGGCAAAGGTAACAACATTTCAATATAAAAAATTGTTCCAATAGATCCTAAAAACAAGAAGATAGTTAAAAAAATGGACAGGTGTTATAAAAGAGTCGGCAAAGACCGCCCAAAAATTGGTGTGCTTATCTGAAATAGTTTAATTAGAAATATTTGTAGTTGATGTTAACTGTGAAACTGTATCACATTAAAATTACTGTATTTTCAAAGATCGGACAGAACGCATAAGATATATTTGAAGACCTGTTCGCCACAATCATTTAAATATTACTGAAACATCATTTCATGTAGAAGGGCAAAGTATAAAATAATTGCTCCTAAAGCTACATGGAAGCAATAATACCACATGTGGACAATTGCAGGGATCTAGGCTATAATCCATTTTCAATGTAATTCTTTTTTTTTATTCCAAATATAACGTATGCACCAAATCGGATAGAATTCCAGTGGCAAATAAGGCTTTTGAATGCGATAAAATCGAATGCGATAAATCAGTCCATAAACCGATATGTTGCCGTTTATTTGGATTCATTTCAGTCCCTTATAAGTTACACATATGGTCGAATATGGTCGATAAGAACACCTGCTTATTTTTTCTTTACGTTTAATTTTAGTAACTTTAACGGAAAGTAAACATAGGAATTATTTTTTTATTTAAATAACTTTAATATGGTAATGCCCTTAGAAGTAAAAACAAAACTCAGGCTTCCCCGTTGTGTTCATGGTGAGTTAGTTTTGTTCAGGTGTGATTCCAGTACTTGGTCAAAGTAATAAATACATTGCTCAATTCTTTAATATTGTAGCAGTCTGTTGTAGTCTTTTTGGAAAGGCTAGTTATTTTACTGTTGTAATCTTTATTCATAACAAAATATTTTGTTAAAAAAAAATCAGTCATGGGTCGAAAAAGTCATTGTTTTCTGGAAGAGAGAAAAATTTTTTCAAGACTAAAAGAGAGTGGCCATAGTCTTCGTTCTATAGCAGAAACTATGAGTCTGTCATTATTTTGTATACAAAATGCTTTAAAGCCTAAAAACCCCATCGAACCTCGCGGAAGATCAAAAAAAACTTCAAAAACAACAGAAATCCATATTGTAACACCTGCGAAGAAGGACCCGTTTGAGTCTTCAAGATCGATTTCAGCAGAAATTGGAAATGTAATTTCATCGCGATCGATTCGTCGTAGGCTACAAAAAGCACATTTACCAGGACGGATAGCCAGATAGCTAGATTGGTGTTTGCAAGGAGTCATTCCTATTGGTCCGAAGGAAACGAAAAAAAAAGCCGAAACATTTTGTGGGGCGATGAAATAAAAATTAATGTATTTGGAAATGACTGTGCCTGGAATGTTCGACGCCCTAAGGCTAAGGAATTTCATGTTCGCTTTACGAAGAAGACGGTCAAGCTTGGGGGCTGCAATATTATGGTCTGGGGTTGTTTCTCGTGGTATGGTGTCGGTTCGATACATCGAATTACCAACACTATGACCAGACTCCAATACAAAGATATCTTGGAAAATACGATGCTGTGGAAAGTATGCCTCTTGTATGGACATTCCAGCAGGATAACGATCCAAATCATATTCGTACTTCTAAATTGGTAAAGGATTGGTTCCAAGATATCAATGTTGCCGTTCTTGGGGAGAGTTGAAACAAAGAACTGGAAAGAAGGTTCTTAAAAATAAGGATCAGTACCAGTAGAAACCTGCAGGAAGTTTATTGCCAGCATGCCAAAAAGAGTCAACAAAATAGTTGAAATTAAAGGTGGATATACCGGCTTTTAACACAACTCAGCCAATTTAGCAGAAAAAAATTGATTTTTGATTTTACTTTCTCTGCTTATTTTAACTAAATGTACTTATTATTTTGCCCAATGTTTTTTTGATTAAATTCTTACTTTTTGAAAAATACTGAGTTTAATTTTTGATGTTTTGTTATTGTTTTAGTATTTATTTCATTTCTAATGTTATAACAACAGAAATTAGTATTTATTTTTTCTTTTAATTTAAATAGACGAAAATTTATTTAAATTAAAAGAAAAAACAAATACTAATTTCATTTGTTATAACATTATAAATAAAATAAATACTAAGACAATAACAATACTGAGCCTTTAAAAAAACACAGCATGTACTTATTATTTTGACCATATGTGTATGTATGCTAAATATGATCGAATTCCGATGATAACGATAGACTGTACTTGGACGATCCATTTGTATAGGCGGTATTAAAACTAGTAACCTTCTAAATCTTTTTAAGTATAATTCGTCGTTGGCCTAAATATGAATATACGAGATTATTCATTTAGTGGTTTCAAAACTGCCGGTCTGGCAAGGCTGTCAACTGTTAAATAGCTGTCATGTGAAGTGTTATTTATTTCATGAAATGTTTGTCATTTACGAATATGAATTGTTTATCAACAACAAAAAACGCGTAAAAATGGTTAAAACTTGCTACAAAAGCGGTGATTCAAACGTGGTGATTCACATTACAGGTTGATTATGGTCGTCATAATTGACCTACTATATACTTAATACAAATGAATCAGACTTGTGAGTCTATAATAATTTCAATGAAACAAATGCACAACATTTCAGCACATATAATGAGAAAGTTGCCAGGAAAGTTAGCCAAAAAGTACAAAAGTTTTATTCTGATTCGTACAACTGAATCAAAATTGTATTTAATTTTATTTCTATTTAATGCATCCAAAAGGAAATTACAATTGTGATTCATACACCCAAAATGAAATTAGAAACAATTAAGTCAGAATCAATTTATGAAATTTTTTATTTGTATTTCATTCGAAACTTTTCAATTAGAAAAAAAAAAACAGACAACATTTTTGAGCGGCTGTGAAAATGAAATTGTTATTATAATACAACAAAAGTTGTCATTCACGAATATGGATCGTCTAATAATTGAAAAATGCGTACAAATAGTTAAAACTTACTACAAAAGTGGTGATTCAATGGTGGGCACTTTTCGTGTATTACAGATTTATTGATTATGGTCGTCATAATGGACTCACTGTACAAGGAATTTGCTAGATTATAAAGAAATTTGAAGAGACTGAAAGTGCCACAGATGTGGTAATGCCTGCGCATCATCGCAATAAACGCACTGTCGAAAATATCGCTTTTGTTAGTGAAAGTGTGGCGGATAATTTGCAGAAGGCAACGTCAATTTTCAACCAAGATCATGCGGTTTGAATCTGTAAGACGTCTGTGTTTACGCGGATAATCTCCAAACGTTCGTCAATTTATCGCCAAGATACCGCCTGAAATTTTCGAAAAAGCGGTCGAAAACTACCTTAAAAGAATGCACTGCCAATAATGGGGCGATCATTTACGAGTATTTCGTACGTAATGGGAAGGTCCAAGCATTATAATGAAATACAACTTTCATCGAAATCATAGCTTTATGTGCGTTTTATTTAACTTTACTTTTGAAACCGAATAATGGATAATCCGGTATAAACAAAAACAAATTAACTCGCATCACATGAACGAAATATAGGAGAGATTCTCATATTCAGTGACTTCACAGGCATTGTATTTTTAGACCCACTCAGCGGGACTTTCAGTATAACGACGATTCCGATCGTCACAGTTAAAGAAGAATTTATAAGACTTGTCGATTACTCGATTACTTGAAGTGATCGTCAGACACATTAAGGTGACCGCTGCTCAAATAATAATATTTGGCTGTATGCAGGATTAAATCTGCGATCATGCGAACGATGATGACGAAGTGAGTGAATTTCTTCGGAATGATTCTAGAACATAAAAAAATTTTCAGAAGTATTTCTGTTCTATCAAATATGTGGATCTCAGCACAACATTATTATTAACGTCTCTAGATTTTTGTCTATTAGAAAGTTTATGGGGATCACATCAATGAACATTTTGTTTCATTTGAAATGCCCATCAATGAAATTATGCATAGAATACGATACCGCTGAATTGACTCTGAGGCATCGCTGGGTGGCGCTCGTCCGGGACGCTAAATTATTTTATGAATCTGGATGAATTTGATAAGGATGAATTTGAGTAATAGCATTTGCTATTTTAAACTTTGAAGGCATTGGCTTTTTGTGACTTATTGGTAATGACTTGTAATTTAAGAAATTTCTCATGGAATCCCAGATATCGCATGATCTATTTCGTTTGGGATCCGCTTTCAACTGCTTCAGAATCCAGTCAGCGAAAATGTGTTGTCGTCAATAGTTGTTTTCCTACACCTTCTGGGTTAGTTGTATTTTGTACGGAAGTAGACCAAAATCCTCATCCAAAATTCCGCAAGTTGATGTCTGCGAAAGGGGGAGTTCTTGTGCGCCTGATTGAATTAACTGTCTCGAGTTTTCTTGGACTCTTTCACAGGTAGCGGTAATAATTTCGATAAATCGTGCGTGTGGGTTTTGACTGACTTTTTACTAAGCCAATCAAATTTGACCACTAAATGTGGACTAGTCGGCTAGAAACGACGATCATGTGAACCAAAAAATGGGCTTATCACGCGAATCCTTATTACAATAGTATACCGATTTTGATAATAAAGTTTTGTCATTCGCATATATTAGTCGACACTGTAACCTGCCATGGTGATGTGTCTTCATTGTCTGAAATGTAAAAAAATTAAATTTTTTTTTTATTATTTATTTATTATCATCGTAGCAGTTAAAAATATTTACATGCAAAACTTTGAGATTTTACGCAATATATTGCAGCAAATTCCAACTAAAGTGTACAGGAAAGCTGCATTTAGATATTTTACGACAGATTAAGGCAAAAAGACAGCAAAAAACATTTTATTATTCAGAGAAACTTTAATAGAATATATTTATACAACTTCCGAGAAGAAGTTGAAAAATGTAATTAATTGTATAAATTTCTTGTTTCTACAAAATGTGAGCATCTGCAATTATCTTCAAATCCTTGTATTAATTCTTCGAATACGATGGTGAACATTTTGTTATTGCAGTTATCACGTAAATTATTAGTAGAATATCTCCGATGTAGATTATGTATTATCTTCAGGTTTTCATTTTGAATAATTGGTAGTATTTTGAGGTTTGTCTTTGCAGTACTTGGATACCAAATTTGACGTCCATACGTCGGTATCGGCCTTACACACATAAAAATGTTTCCAAAAAGTTCGTTGTAAATAATTGGATTTCGACTTCCAGCATAAGTATTTTCAACCGTTGCTGTTATTGAAAGGAATGGTATCTTTTGAAGCTACAAAATCTCTCTAGATCAAAATAGAAAGATGTATAACCGAAGCAAGCGTGAACAGCCATAGGTCAGCAACAAAGAATGATGACTTACAAAATTGCATTGATCATTGATAAAATAATTAAACATTAATGAAGATTAAAAATTGTTGTGGACGTAAGTGCGTTTCTTGACGAATGCATGAAACGAATTAATTGGTAAAGCAGAATGAAAAAAAATTGTTTGGCAATAATTTAAAACTTCTCTCTGAAGCGCGCTTTTCAAAAAATCTAATAGCTTTCCATTTATACCGAATTTCAAGAGTTTGTACACCAATATGCTTCTGTTAATGGCTCTAAACAGTTTGCAGAATACAAAAAAAATATAATAATAAAATTGAAATATATATGCGTACAGTATTCCTACATAATCATTATTAAAAATTGAAATTCTTTGTTTTTTTTCCTACTGTGCATCTTCTACACTTAGCTTGCGCAAATAAAGAAAGAAAACTTGACCGCCTTCATTTCAGGTTCTACAAACTATACAGGAATGTGAAAATACATCAAGATACAAAGTGTTTTATTACTCACATTTTCGTTCTGGTTTTATTTTCTTACTCGAAACGCAAACATCACTAAAATGAATTATTTGTTTTTTGCTCTTTCTAATGGTTTCTAATGGTCATCTTGGGGCTTTTTAACCAAACCAACAGCCAACGTTTGTTAAACAATTCAAATTGAGTGTGTGTGTGTATGTGTGCGTGTATTCGCAGTCCTTCATCTTGGCTTTTAGCATATCGTTGGAATAACTCTCATTTTCCTACAAGAAGCAATGGCGACCAAAAGAACAATAAAGTGAACTTGCATTTAAATGAATTATAGCCTTTGGCTAAGCAAATGAACTAAAAGAAAGCGTTTTAAATATTCACATATTGCAGCACCATCTACAAAGAAGTGAAATAACTATAAGCAATAGTTGAGCGTAATACCCAATGATAAGAATCAAGATGAGTTTATGGGTAGGTAGTAGGTTTGTTTCAAAGTCATATGGATGAAGTTATAAATATGGACATTTTTATACCTCTACAATGCAGCAGTACAATAGCTGAGCAGCTGATGCATTCATAGTGCAGCATTCATACATCCAGCATTTAGAAATAAATTTCGTAGACAAAAGAAATTATCAAATATTATTCATAATGAATTGAAATCAAGAATAATTTGATCGTATAATTAAAGTAACAATATCAAATTAAAAAAAAAATTAACTCTCATTCATGAATTCAAAACAACTTTGGTTTTTCATACTCTTTTGTTTATGTTATTTCGTGCGCAATTAAGTTCTCACTGTTTTTTTTTTTTTATAAAAATTAAAATTTATTATGAAAACCTGTTTACAAATGATTCATTAAAAGTATTGCCCATCGCTGGCTACTACTTTTCCCCACCTTTCTGGCAAAGCTCAAATTCCGTCGCAGTAAAACTGATCATCTTTTTAAGGCTATCCACGAATCTAGCCATTCCTTGATGTCGTCATATGAGTGAAACTGCAGGTCAGCCGGTCTAGCTGTGCCATTGAACGGAACAAATAATAACCGGACGGCGCAATATCCGGAGAATATGGCGAATGGGGTAAGACTTCCCATTTCAGCGTTTCCAGATCGGTTTTAGCGAGCTTGACCACGTGAGAAACCACTTCTATTTTAAGGCTGCAGCAACTGTTCACAGGGGAAAAAACGATGCTCAACGTCGCTTCGGTTGAACTCATAAGGAACCCAAGTTCTTTGCTTTTGAATCATTCCCAACGCACGCAATCGCTCGGAGATGGCTTGGCGGGTAACTCCTAATACTGAAGCAAGCTCTACATGCGATTGACACAGATCTACAACCGTTTTTCTTCTTTAAAGCGACAGAACCAATCTCGACACGTTGTTTCACTTAAATCATCATCTCCATAAAAGTTTTGAAGCTCTCTATGAGCTTCAGCCTCTGTTTTCTTCGATTAAAAGAAAAAAATCAATACTTTCCGCGTATGACGATTATTTGGCACAAAATCATACATATTCACAAAACCAAAAGAATATGACTTCAAAATAAAATCACTATTTTGTCGAGGCGGTATGTTTACTATATGCATCAGCTTGGCTCATGACGTTTAGGTTATGGCAGAATCGACTAGAGCACTTACAGCTGGCGCCAATAGATGGCAAGCAGGGAACTTAGTTGCGCACCTAATATACATATATGTATATACATATACCACAAATTTCTCTAACACATACAATCTGCAAAAAAAGTATCGGGAATTGTTCAGTAAAACACAAAATATTCATTATTTATTCAAATTTATCGTCTGCATTTTATTGGAAATTTGAATTGGGAAAGATAGAAAAAATCAGATGGAGTGGTGGTTTGACGCTATTTGAGGTGTTTTTGTTCAGAAATTCGTTCACAAATACAGTCTTGTGAGATGGTGCGTTATCGTAGTATAAAATCCACGAATTTTTTTTGTCTACAATTCTAATCTTAATCTTCCTTACGTAGTCATCCTTACGAGCTGAAGCCAAGGCACGTTGAGCGTCGATTTTTCGCCTGTGAACAACTATAGGTACTTCAGCGACAAAAATGGAAGGGGTTTCTTCGTCGTATTGTAATGAGTGATAAAAAATGAATTCATTACAGCAGCCAACGAAAAGAAAGTCATTTGGTCTACCCGGTAATGTTTCTACGTCGTCGACCCGGCCGAATATTCACGCTGCGAAGGTTATTCTCTGTATTTGGTGGGACCAGGTCGGTGTTATTTATTACGAGTTGTTGGAACCAAGCAAACCCATAACTGGGAATCGGTGTCGACTTTAATTAATGCGATTTAACCGAGCTTTGCGTGAGAAATGCCCACAATACGCGCAGAGGCACGTAAAAGTGATTCTTCAGCATGACTACGCTCAGCCTCACGTGGCCAAGCCCACTAAAACCTACCTGGAATTGCCGAAATGGGAAGTTTTACCCCATCCGTTATATTCTCCAGATATTGCGCCGTCCAATTATCACTTGTTCCGTTTGATGGCACCCGGTCTGGCTGACCAGCAGTTTCGCTCATATGACGACATCTAGGAGTATCTAGAATTCCAGAATTCGCAATGAACCATTTGTGAACACGTTTTCATAATAAAATTGAATTTTTATAAAAAAAAAACAGCAAAAACTTAGTTGCGCACCTAATACCAAATTTAAACATACTGTGAAGACATCTTGTGGCAGCGGCTCTGTAAACTTGTCCCCAGTGCGGAATTGTTCGACTGTGCGGATTTCATGTAGAATTTCACACATACTCCGGACTAACCCAACGACAAAATTAACAGTGCGGAAGAGAGGAAGAACTAAACATTGGTTTGCTATAATCTGAGCAACGAAGACAAGTTCCTTTTTACCACTTTTAGTAGCTTTATGGCACAGAAACTATTCTTGAGTTTGCAGTGATGATATTTTTTAACTTCAATACTGTACCTATAGTTTTGCTGGGTTATCCCTGCTTTATTCAGGATGATCTTCCTTCTGTGTTGTGGTTTGAAAGTCTGCCATCATTATCGATTTTTATGCTGTGTCCCCCACTCGTAAGAATATATATTTTTTCTCCTAATCGAATTTATAGTGCATGGATAATTTATTGAGCTTAACCACTAGAGAGAAGCATTATCTGCATTCCAGCTTCCTTCACTTGTGACGCCAACAGACTCTGCAGCACATGTTCATCTCTTTATATTCACACAAACATACACATAGATAAATATTATTAATAATGGTCATCTATTATGGAAATAAAATATAGTAATCGAGTTAATTTTTCCTAGTTAAAAGTGCATTCAAGTTTGAGCTAAAGTCGTTACAGGGCATGAACATAAATTATTAAAGAGGAGGATGGGGTGGTTCAATATCTGAGCATAGTTGGGGTGCTCTGTAATCATAATTAAACATCTAAGTAAGGAACAAATGATTATAACTGCTTCCTTCTAGGCCCAACCTCCAATTATTTCCTTAGAAATATCTGTAGATATCATCGTCACGTTATTCATCACCCATTAATAAATTCACTTCACTATCTCTCTCTCTCTCCTTGCTCCTGAAAGTCCAAAATGTGTGTTTCCCTATTCGTAACGATAATAAATGTCATTGAATTAAAAAATTAAAGTCAAACGAAACGCTATAGGATTTACAGAATTATTTAATGTTACCCTGACATGAAAAATTATCCCTCCGAATATTTCTTCTGAAAATCTGAACTTTTTCAGACCTATAACGCAGAAAATATGCAAATAAATAGGGCAAGAACTTTCGTACACTGAACAATTTTAAAATAATCAAATATAAAATGCGATAAAGAAAAATGCGGAGGAAAATTTTCGTTGCGAACATAATTTTTTACTACTACAGAAGGTAAACAATTTGACTATTGTAGTTTCGTTGTACAAAAAAATGTATAGCATAACAGATGGTGCAGGAATTTTGACTTGCGAAACATTCGGCTAAACAAAACAAAAACAAAATGCATCAAACAGCTCATGACTTCCAATCTTTGGACAAGTGTACTATGGCAGTGGCATCCGACATTCGCCTAAACATGGCTAAAGGAAAAGGCGACTATTCTAAGTACTCTAAGTAGAACTCTAGCAAATGATTCTTAAGTAAACTGTAAACTGTAAATTTAATTCATATATCAGCCTAGCGGTCATTGACAGCCAGGATCTGATGCGAATGCCCAATAAGATGCACATCCTAAGTCAAATCATTATGAGAACGTGAATAATGGTTAAGAAATTGAAGCCCCAAATGTTGGCAACAGCAGCAAATGTTTTTAAGACCATGACCATGACCATGATATGCGCCAGGAGTTTCCGAACTCCTTACAAAGAAAGGGCCCCTATCTGATTGAAGGGATATTCTTGAAAAATATAAACCGGAAAATATAAACCAGGAGACGCGAAAAACAGTATAAGTGTGCACTCAGCATCTTCAAATCTTCGGTAAATATGCTATATATAGTACTTTTTGAAATGTCTATCATTTCAGCTAGCTCACGCACCTTCAGGCGACCATTTTCTGATCATACAATACCACTTTGTCGATTTTCTTAACCATGTCTGTCCTGGACTTCTTAATTCGTCGTCCGCTACGGTGTTCGTCTTGGCAGTTCATATGACCTCATTAAAAGTCTGCTACCCAATATTTTACAGTCGTAAAGAAAGGAGCAGACTCGCCTAGATAGAATCTAGCTCGGCTTTAATATTGATTGGACTGAGACCTTTTAAATTGAAATATTGAATTACATCACGGTGACCAATTATTTCCACTTTTACAAATTCGCTGAGATTCGGTAACCGTGAAACTTAAAACATATGGTTTTTTTTAGGTTGCCACTTAAATAATTAATAAAGGTCGGGTAGCTTTTGGACCGCTCTCGTATTAAGGTTTTAAAACATCGTCTACGTGCAGTATATAATAGATAATGATAAGGTTTGTTTTCATATACGAAATAAAGCCGCAAACCCAAAATCTGCCAACTTTAAAATGTTATCTTCCTCTTTCACTTTTTGTTGAATGTTTCAACTTGTACATTTTAGCCTGATTTTAAAAAATTTGTCGACTTTAAAATATTATCTCACTCTTTAACTTTCTGTTGAATGCTTCCACTTACACATTTTTGGATGATTTTCAAATACACGTGATTCCAGAAAAATTTATTTTTTTGGTGCGTCCTAGCAAAACAAAAAAAGATCTTTAAAGTAAAGGGTGTCCCAAGAAGAAGGCAAGATTAAAATTTGGCGCCATTCAAAGTGTCATTGTTTGACATTTGAACAATTGTTATTGTTTGCTAGTAGAAGGTACGAAGTTAGTAAAAATGGAGCGCTACACGAATGAACAGCGCATTCTCATCGTGAAATTGTTTTACTAAAGTGGTGAAAGTTTTGCGGCTACAGTTCGCAAATTGCGATCAATTTGGGGTCACAATAATGCTCCAAAAGAGTCAACTGTAAAGAGATTAATGGATAAATTTGGCAAAACTGGGTCTATTAGTGATGTAAAGACAACAACGCGCCTTCGACCAGGTCGATCGACCGAAAATCTCGTAGGTGTACGTGATGATGTCGCTCAAACTCCATCCATCTCAATTCGACACCGAGCTCAGCAAATTAGTGCCTCCAAATCCACTAAGCTGCGAATTTTGACGAAAGATTTGCATCTTCATGCATACAAAGTTCAATTGACTCAGGAACTGAAGCCAGCTGACCATGGACAGCGAAGGGAGTTCGTTAATTGGGTATTAGAGAGACAACATGAAAATGCTGATTTTGCCGATAAAATCATCTTCTTCAGTTACGAGGCCCATTTCCATCTTGATGGCTTCGTCAATAGGCAGAATTGTCGCATTTGGGGTAAGGAAATACATCCTCAACGTGTCACTGTGTGGTGTAGATTTTGGGCTGGAGGAATCATTGGACCTTTTTTTTATGAAAATGAGGCATGTCAAGCGCAGACAGTCAGTTGTGTTCGATATCGTGAAGTGATAACCAGTTTTTTCTTGCCTAGAATTGAAGAAATGAATGTGGAGGGCATGTGGTTTCAACAAGATGGCGCCACATGTCATATAGCCAGAGAAACAATTCAATTGCTGCATCAGTCATTTAAATCTTCCGTTCTTGTTGGGACACCCTTTACTTCTGCAGAAATTTTTTTGTTATTGCTTCCACAAATGTCTGACTCTAAATTTATTCATTGGATGCGAATGTCTTCCAATTATATGGAGTTATTTTAGAGAACTTGCTCAGATGCTAAAACAATGATAATAATGTTTCAACAATTTTATAGTAAGTTGGAATCTATATATATCATGTTCATTATAGAATCACATTTTCTTAAAATCATGGGAACAACTCCAGGACTTCTAAATCGTCATTATAAAAGAACATAACTTCTCCTATAACAATCACAATTGAAACTTATTCCAATCACAATTTGAACCACTTTGTGCCACCGAAAAGTGCTTATTATTCTCTATTTTGAATGCTCTTTTTTTGCTAGAGTACAAAATATTTGTAACGTATGTGTGGCTCATTCCAGATCACGAAAATCATTCAAATCTGACAAGAATGTTGTACATTTTTCTAGTTTTCTACAAAATTGAATGGAATACCCGATATCACCCCCAATTTGTGAAGGAAGTTATAAAAATTTAAGAAAAAAAAAAAACTAATATCGATGCTGCCTAAATACATAAACTCTAAGCTTTTATGTAAATTAATGGAAATTTGAAATAAGTAACTGAAAAACGAGCAATGTCAATCAGGAAACGGCAATTGTTAGCAATAACATAATAAGCAAAGGAATTGAAATTTATTGCCTACGTTAAGACTTGTCAACCGATAATCTACTTGTTTTTCCTCCGGACACAATTCCTCCACATTCACGGGATCCTTTTTTCGTTAGAAATAATTGCACGTTTTCTGCTTGCTTTTATTGGAATTTCATTCATAAATATTCCTGACTTCACACCTTCAGATTACCCCTTTTCGTGGACTTTTGACTTGTAGACATTTTTCTGTTTTTATTTTAAAGCAACGATAACGTTTGAATGAACCCATTTCAATTCACTTCGCTCGTACATTCTGTCGACCCATGTCACAAGAATGCTTTCAATAATGAGCGCTGGATGAGTGTAGGCTTTCAGGCGAGGTAATCTTTTATTAATGTTAACGCTATAATCGTGTTATTTATTTCATTGATCCTTCGATTTGCCATCTACCTACAATTGTTTACTCATAACTTAATGGGATTTGGCAGGAAAGAAAGGGGGCGCTGGAGAAATCCTTTGACATATATATATATATATATATATTGTGATATTGAATTCATTTTGCATAATAGGCGGTAGAAGCTGCATTTGATTTTTTTTTAAGTCTTTTCTCCGCTAATATCCTCTTTTCCTGTGGCTTTATAAAATATTCATATCCTTACAGACCCCTTAAAATGATTATTTAAAAAAATGGAAGAATTTGGTTCAATCGTTTCCATCGCGAAAACACAAAAGTTTAACTTTTACATTAACGTAGAACAAACGGAAATAAGGATATTCTTAAACGCTTAGTGGTTCATGAGAATTTAAAGCCAGGAACACACAAAAATGCAAAAAGTGTTAAAATTCTAGCAAATTTGAAGAAATTTAAAGTGCCCAGTTAACATGATAGTGTGACCGGAATCCAAGTGTTAGTTACCGCTTCAAATGTGTCCGCTCCCACTTTAATAAATATACAGAAAAAGTCCTATCATGGAAAGAAGTGCATCATTTTTGCATGACATTGAAGGCTTTGTTTACCATAGTTGGAAATGAACAGTTTCGTCAAATAACTTTTTGCCATTTTGAAGCTAATTTCTTTATGCTTCTCTCATAGAAAACCTCCACTTTACTGGCAAAACAAACTACGACAGTCGATTTTCACATGCTTCTCTTGAGGCACATTTTTCACCAACAAAATCATTCGCAGTACCAGGAGCAGGTGATGATAACTTAGCGCCAGATAAGGGAGGTGCATAAAAACCTCCCAATCAAGCCTCTGGAGCTTCTGGCGAATCACTATCAATGTCTTTGGCCTGGCTTGTTCTGATGCTATGTTCAGCTATGTTGCAGCAATTCGTAGATGGAAATTCGGTCCATGAGGCATTTTGCATTAAGTTATGCGGCACTTACGAGGGTGGTCCCAAAACTAGCCAACCTAACAAAGAAAACACAAAAAAGTTGAGAAAAAAATTCTTTATTTTTCAACGTAATCTCCTTTTAATTCGATGCACTTTTTCCAGCGATATTCAACTGCTTATATACCCTGTTTATAATAAGAACTGACAAACTCCGTCAAAAATCCATCAGTCGCAGACTCCACCTCTTCATTGTTGTCAAATCTTTTACCACCAAGCAATTTTTTCAAGTTTGGAATTAGAAAATAGACCGAGGAAATCAAATCTAGCAAATAAAGTGCGTAATGAAGCAATTCGAACATTAATTCATTAATTTCGGCCACCAAAATAGTGGATGCGTGATGAAACTATACCTTCTTTTTCCTCAAATGCTGTATTTTTTTCCATAATTTCATCATCTAAACGCTGCAATAAATTAGCATAATATTCGACATGGATGGTTTTTCATTTTTGAAGACAATTAATAAAAATAATTCCATGCGAATACCAAACAACAGACGCCATGATTTTTCTTGGAGGTGGAAACGCATTCGTCTTCTTTGGACACGATTCTCCCATTCCTTTCCACTGTTTTAACTGTTCCTTTGTCTGAGGTGTGAAGTAGGGGACTCGTGTTTCATTCATGGTTATAAACCAACTCAAAATTTCGGCTTTATTGCAGTGAAACATTGCCAAACAGTTTACTGAAACATCTTCACGACGCTGTTTTTGCTCTACTGAAAGTAAGCGCGGCACCCATCTTACGCACAGCTTTCTCAGCTGTCTATCACTTTTTGAAATGCTTATCATTTTAGCTAGCTCATGCACCTTTAGCAGATAATCTTCCAACACCATTTTGTGGATTTTAACCGTGTCCGTCGTAGACACCTCGATTGGTCGACCACTATGAAGTTCTTCTTGGCAGCTCATACGGCCTCGTTTAAACTCCGTTTTTACAGTTGTAAACGAAGGAGCAGGCTCTCTCGAAGTAGGATCTAGCTCGGCTTTAATATTGGTTGGATTGAGACTTCAAATGGAAATATTGAATTACATAACGGTGACCAATTCTTTCCATGTTTCCAAATTCACTGAGATCGTTTACTTTTGATGGTTGAAATAAAAATAGATCGCCTTGAAACTTAAAATATTTGTTTTATAAGGTTGCCACTTTTCATCAAAATATTTTTTTTCAAACTACTGGCACTATTTATACGTTAGGCCGGCTAGTTTTTGGGACCGCATTCGTATGTTTTGAGCGTCTGTTTAAGTTCATCCATATTCAAAGTTATACTAAACGATTTTTGGGCAACATTCAAAACAGCGCTTGTATGACGGTCGGACATTTCACAATTCCATTTTTAACATCAAAAATACCGGAACCGTATCTACCAAACCAAAATTGTGCTGTTACTGCTGTTACTTTCGATCTTTCCATCTTTGATGCGCTTTCAAACGGTACTGAGTCAACCAATCACAAAACTGACTAAGTAGTTTTTTGAGTACGAAATCTTACATTTTTAACGCCATCTAGCATAATTCGGTCATATCTATTGCAAATATGATGAATTACTTTTTATTATATCCTATATTTTATGGATGTGTGAGGTGAATTAATTTTTTTTCACGAAAGTACTTCTATAAAGTATTTCTCTATGGGGGACTGCAATGGACAATGTTATGTGTTATACGTCGCACTTAGAAAATAATCCCAAGCGTTTTTGCTTCCTTCCAATTCATCACAATGGATTTTGACAGTATACCAAAATCCTAGCCTTGGTTGTGGTTCCAACGGAATTTAGTATTCCTATTCTGGGCGGCCCATCGAGTTCGTATTCGAAGACTATTCGCACAACATGACCCAGTTAGCGCAATAACTGGGCTTTAATGCGTCTGATCAGGTCGATGTCGGTATATAAAGGGTGTCCCAATAAGAACGCAAGATTTAAATGACTGATGCAGCAATTGCATTGTTTCTCTGGCTGTATGACATGTGGCGCCGTCTTGTTGAAACCACTTGCCCTCCACATTCATTTCTTCAACTCTAGGAACGAAAAAACTGGTTATCATTTCCCGATACCGAACACCATTGACTGTTTGCGATTGACATGCCTCATTTTCATAACAAAAAGGTCAAATGATTCCTCCAGCCCAAAATCCACACCAAACGTTGGGGATGCATTTGCTTCTCGTGAATCACTCGAGGATTTTCCTCACCCCAAATGCGACAATTCTGCCTATTGATGAAGCCATCAAGATGGGAATGGGCTTCGTCACTGAAGATGATTTTATCGGCAAAATCAGCATTTTCATGTTGTCTCTCCAATACCCAGTTAACGAACTCCCTTCGCTGTCCATGATCAGCTGGCTTCAGTTCCTGAGTCAATTCGCTGCATAGTATATTTGGAGACACCAATTTGCTGAGCTCGGTGTCGAATTGAGATGGATGGAGTTTGAGCGACATCATCACGTACAGCTGCGACATTTTCGGTCGATCGACCTGGTCGAAGGCGCGTTGTTGTCTTTACATCACTAATAGACCAAATTTATCCATCAATCTCTTCACCGGTGACTCTTTTGGAGCATTATTGTGACCCCAAATTGATCGGAATTTGCGAACTGTAGCCGCAAAACTTTCACCATTTTAGTAAAACACTTTCCCAATGAGAATGCGTTGTTCATTCCTGTTACGCTCCATTTTTACTAACCTCGTACCTTCTACTTGCAAACAATAATAATTGTTTAAATGTCAAACAATGACACTTCGAATGGCGCCGAATTTAAATCTTCTTGTAGGGACACCCAGTATTAAATATAGCAATACTGATGAGGAGTTACAGCTGATGAGAATGCAACGAATTCAAAGCCACTATAATTTGTTTTCAAACGAAAACAAAATGCATGTAATTGGTTTTAGTTATTGGACTTGGACATTTTGAGAAACTGTTTACCAAAGTCATTTCTAGTTTTCAAGAAAAAAGAACAAACATTTTTTCCAAAACGTAATAAAGGTTGTTCCTGATGAAATGTCTGATGCTTCCATAGCCCCATTATATCGCCAGGTTCAAAATAGTGTCGTATAATCGAACCTATTTTGTGATCCGCTCCTATCCTTTTAATTTATTATCTTCCCCATGCTGTATTTAAAAAAAAAATTATTGAAAAGGACTAAAAGACGTATGGAATTAAAAAAAAAGATTAAAAAAATTTAAATTCATCTTCTATAATACTTTGTGTAAGGTCTTCCACAGCATATTTGCATAACTTTCCTATTCGTTAACTTGACAGTTTTTTCGGGCTCGTGTTAAAAAAGTACGAAAATGATTACTGAAAAATTATGCCAAAGCACACCAAGGATATTCGAAATATATTTATAAAATATTTCTAAGTAAGGATGTTGATGCACTTTTTTAAATTTAGTTTGCAAATAGACTTAATAGAGAAAAGCAAATAGCTATAAATAGTATTTACTGTATACTTTTTCTAAGCGCAAATTAGTTATAATACAAATTACAAATCTAGTCCTTCCAATAGACGCTTTCGACCGGTATATAGCTTCCTCCTTAAGACTTAAGACTTATAGAACTGAGTCCAGCCGCGCAACATAACCCAGTCAGCGCAATAACTGGGCTTTAATGCATCTGGTCAAGTCGATGTCGGTATATAGCTTCGACCGGTATATAGCTTCCTCTTTAGGACTCATAAAACCGATTTATCTGTCCGTGTTTTAACCCAGAAATCTGTCTACAGTTGGATTTTTATTCGTCGGGACAGGGCTTTATCATTGAATCACTTGCTTAGCTCATGGTAACAGCTATTCTCAAGCAATACTCTTCTATTATTCACCAAGCTAACATCAATAATTTTATTCGCGGATGATGAATTCGCCCAACGTCTAAGTAGAATCCTTGTTGAAGATTAAAAAAAAAAAAAACACGAAACAAATTCTCTCATGAATTGGATGTGGAAAAGATTGTCGCATTCAGTTTGTTTGCACTCAAATAGAATTGAACTTTAATTAACTTTATCAGACTTATCCATTACTCCCCTACTTTAAGCGTTCGTTGGGCAAATGAAGATGACTACCGTTCAAATAATTATTGATGGATGTATACAGGTTCAAATCAACGATCATATGTTCTGAAGATGATGTCAAACCCAGTCACAACTTCTTAGTAGTCAGAAGAAATAATTTGTTTTGTTCTCATTATCATCAGACCCATTTTTGCTGACTGCTTCTCACTTCTGGAGAAGGCTGAAGTAACATACTTCGGTTTTCTGTTGTCAGCAAATGGCTTTTGTTTAAGATGGTACCAGTCTTGTTATCTTCAGCTTTCCTCATAATCATCTCATAAGGCATGTCGTAGACGTCAGACGATAGGCTGTCAACCTATCTAAATCATCGTTTGGTATGAAAGGGATTACTAAGATTTTTGCCTATCATTACTGAAGTGCTCATGTTAGTCAGTGCCATCCTACAAAGATGTATAAGCTTCACGGGAATATCAAACACATATACCGTGGTCGATACAGAGTCTACAGGGGTTTTTGTGTGAGTTTCACCCTGAAAGCCTTACCCACGGTGTGTTAATCGCAGTGGGCATATTACAAAGGGATTACCAGCGCCCCTATAGAATAGTCAAGTTGACTTGGACTATCTAGGATTAGGAGTCGACAATTTTGGGAGCAAGCTGCCGCAACTTTTAGTCCTTTCTTTCAAACAGAAGATCATGGTCTTATACAGCTCAAACCGTCGAATGTGGCTTTAGGGTTCAGGGGAGAAAAAGTTGTGTCGATGCGTGTTTTTTGGGTTTTCTACAGAACTTGTTATTGTGCGTTTATCTGTTCAAATGTTGCTTTATCAGGTTTAAATCCGCACTAACAAGATGCAATCAAGTCAGCTAGGGAAGGCCTTAGTCTTTCACATGTTACACTCGGCAGAGCTTTTTAAGCGACGGGCAAAATTCTAGTGCGGCGGTAGTTGATACACACAATTGGATAGTTTTTTTTTAACACAAAATATAACACATTTAAATTCCAATGACCGGGCTCAAGGAGTAGCCAAATCGTGTTTAGGTTCGGTTCTTTCACCGGTCACAAACAGCTCTTCCGGCAGGCCATCATCTCCCGCAGCTTTGCTATATATGGTGGCGCACCAATGCTAAGAAATTCATATAAATTTTTTTTAATCAATGCGTCTCATTTTTTTTTTTTTTTTTTTTTTGTATAGAAAATTCAATTTTATTTTGTATAAGTAATTGGGTTTCAAGATGACACACCGCAAATGACCTAAATGCTCATTCTCGCATATGCACCTGACACCTGTTCAGAAAAATATTCATTGCGGCCTGAAGGTCTGGAGTCGGGATAGCCTCAATAATTGTTCTAATGGTTTGCTTCAATTTTGTCAAATTTCTTGGTCTCGTTTTGTACATCTCTTGCTTGACATAACCCCATAAAAAAAAGTCTGGTGCAGATGATTTTAGGGGCCAGCAAAAAGTGGAGTTTCTGAATATTAATTTGTTTGGGAACTCCGCCATAACCGAGCTGGTAATGTGTGCAATTGCTCTATATTGCTGGAATTAAGTGCTGTAGAAACGGATACGCCTTTGGCATAGTCCTGGAAAAAAAAACCACTTGAACATCTTCAAATAACGGTCCTCTTTGATATTGACATTGTGATTGTGGCACGATTCGTGATCCGCCTTGTATTTAAGCCGTGATATTGCCATCCTAATCTTGGTTTGGTTCGGTGCTGGGCAATCTATGCTGTTAATGTATAAACTAATGAACTTTATATCTTAAGTCTTAAGTCTAATTCCTATGACCAATTCTGTGGAAAAAAATCTTTCGCCTCAGCATTCTAGCAGTGACTTTGTGATGACGAAATGAGTTGAGAGTTAGTACTCAATCTGCAGCAACTCGCGAAACATCCATTTTTGGCATAACAAGAAAAGAGAACTCGCTATTTACTGTCCCTAAACTCGTCGCCCACTACGTATCGTACGGATGTGTAATAAAGATTTTTAAACACAATTTAACCCCCCCTGTATTTGCTCTCTTATTTTTTCTCAATCATGCGAAGCCATTGGTGGTTACCATGCCCCGCACATACATATCCTCTCTTGTGCTGATATCTAGAAATAGTTGCTTCTAGAAATGCTGTGACCAGATTTCCACCGCTTTTTCTCTTAAGAAGTCGGTAAGCCTCTCTTTTCCACATAGAGTTAGCTGACATTGATCGTTACAGTTGAAGCCGCTTTTATTATGCTGTCTTAATAATAATCTATTTAGGCAAAACCTAGTTTAGGTTTACAAATTTTACCCTATACTGTACCCCAGCTCAATTAAATTGTCTAGAATTAAAACATGTTTTTTTTTCTCATCGCATAAATTTCTAACGCATTTTTGCCTTGACACAGTATAGCAAAAATATCTTCACAAATTCAACTGCTCTTTAAATGTATTAAAAAATTGATGACACTTTAAATTTGTGCATCGATTGACCCATATTTATCTACTAAAAGCAAAGCGGTAACTATAATCCAACCTATTAAAAGTAAAAAAAAAAGTTTCGATTTCTTCAAAAACTTGCTCAGTTATTTCTTTTACATGTTCCTGTTTTTTTTTTTTTTTGTTTTTCTCAGGAAAGAAAAGTGTCACCTTTTCTCATAGAAGTTGGTGCGACCAAAAAGTTCAAAGTTGCCGGTCAATCGAAGTTGCATCAATTTAGAAAGTTTTTCTTAAGGGCAAAGTTGCAGTTACCAAAAACGGAGGCAATAAAACGGGAATAAAGTAGACTAGTAGTTGGAAGCAAATACTGAATTTTTTGTATTCGAACTTTAAGGATTATATTGCCTTGAATGCATCTAAGCAAAAGTAATAAAATTGCAATCACATTAGTAAAAGACATGGTGGGTAACCAATTACAATTCAGAGAAGCCAAAATGTGAAGTAGAAAAAACGGAAAATTTGAATTTCAAATATTCACATTGTAATTGCGTACTGCTAAGGCGAAAGTTGTGGTTAGAAATTGATCAGTTTGACATAAGACCAACGAAATCTGGCAAAAAAAAAAATGTGCCGGAAACTGCAGCTCTATATAAATTATGAAAGGTGCCGAAATGAAAAGAAAAAAAAGAGATAAACGATCAATATAAGTGTAAGGATATTATACGAAAAATGTATGAATATCAACCACAGCAATGAAAAAAACACATCACAGAAAAAAAAATCATGCAGATATAGATTGAAGAAATTCAATCTTTAATCTAAAGTTTCTAATCAAAATTTAAGAAAAATCGAGCGATTAATCGTAAGCCTTTCCCCAAATAAATGACCGATTTTAGCCCATATATTCGTTGGTTTATATCTTTCATTCAAATACACTAAAATGGATCTTTGGGTACATCTCACATTATTTGAGTAATTGAGCATCATCTATAATTTCAAAGGGCATTCGGAAATTATGATTTGGCCTCTTTCTTCGTGAGCTAATTATTAAGAACCGATCCATTTTCCTTGACTCTTCATACTGCCATACTGCTCACCTTTGCATCGATACAAAGACATTGGTTGAGGGTTCGTGATTTAAATAATACGAATCATTACAGGTATCGATATTGAAATTACAGGGTGGCGCAACAGAACGTGCATATTGCATCATTTTTTTTGCGGGGTAATTAAAATATGGGTAAAGCGTTTTGAAGAGACCGGTTCAACATTTAAACCATAAGCAAATTGTCGCCCAAGAACATCTAGGACCGAAGACAATGTTGAGAGAGTTATGGAGTCAGTACGAGGAAATCCACAAATGTCGACTCGCAAGAGATCGTCTGTCTTAAAATTATCGCGACGAAGTTTGCAACGAATTTTAACATTGGATCTTAAACTGCATCCATATAAGCTGTAATTAACACAAGAATTGAAAGAGTCTGACTTCATGGCAAGGCTCGCATTTGCCAATGAAATGCTTAATCGATTTTCCAATTTTGACAATATCCTTTTCTCTGACGAGGCTCATTTCTTTATGAATGGGTTCGTAAACCCTCAAAATTGTCGTTACTGGAACAGTGAAAATCCCAAAATCAAACACCAGAAGTCATTGCATAGTCCTAAAGTGACAGTATGGGCAGCAATCTCTGGCAGAGGAATAATTGGTCCTTTTTTCTTCGAAAATGCGCGGGGGGCCAAAACGTCACGGTTAATACGGAACGCTATGTTGAGATGTTGGACGGATTTTTGGCTTCAGAAATTGAAAGTTCAAGAATAGTGAATTCCAGAACTTGGTTCTAACAAAATGGAGCTACCTGTCACACATCAAATGACTCCATGGCGGTGGTGAAGCAGATATTCCCTGGCAGACTGATTTCGGAAAGAGGTGATGTCCCATGGCCCCCACGTAGTTCAGACTTGACACCTCTTGACTTTTTTTTTGTGGGGATACCTCAAACACAAAGTCTACAGTAATAATCCAAGAAACATCGTTCAGCTCAAGGAGAATATCCGTGGTGAAATGACAGCCACCATTACACCAGTATTACTGAAGAAAGTTTTCTATAATTTTCATTTGCGGTTAGAGGAGTGCCGTCTTAGAGAGGGTCACCATTTAGATGATGCTATTTTTAAAAAATAAACTCCATTTATTACTTTACAATGCCTTAGATTTATTTTAACCATACCTTTTGTATTTATTTTTTAATCTATTTTTTTAATATGCACGTGCTATTGCGCCATCCTGTATTTTTCTACACAAATTTCAAATAATTTTCCTTCCAATCATGTTAGCAGTGTGAAAAAGAACTACATTTTTTTCCCATGCAGAAAATTTAGTCAATTATCTAAATGTTCTAAGGGAATTGCTGCAAAACCGTTTGCATTCGCATATAACCATTTCATATTATATTCGTTGGAAAATTGTAAACGCATGGCTGGCCCGTAATTAATTTTGAATGCATCACATGAAAATTAACTACGCAAAGTGAATTAATTAAAATAAGGATGGACCAAATAGAGGGGAACGTACAACGTAATGATCGTTGTGCCAAAATGATGGTTAAAAGTTTAGCGATTCATAAAATTTATATTTCCTATAAGTGTAATATACAAGTATAATATATATACAAGTATATATAGAAGTACCTATATATATATATATATATATGAATATAACATATATATGTATATCGTACAATATGGCACTGGTTATTAGGAAGTAAACCATAGATATAGTGTGATACTACAATGCCAATTAACTGAATATTTTATGCTTATTTATTATGATACTACAATGCCAGTTAACTGAATATTTTATGCATATTTATTATGAAAATAAAGCCATTTTCTTCCCTGAATTGATTTGGAGTATTGGGAATATATTTAATAGAGAAATCCATTGAAATAGGGTGAGATAGACGGGATGAAAATTACAGGAAGAAGGATTATGTAGATGAGTCATAGTAGTAGAATGGAACGCAATATACAAATCAAATAGCGAGTATGCGAAGGCTATCATTTTATCATCTTCATTTTGTGATAATATGGAAATTGACTTACCAGTTCAGTTCGATAAGCGATAATTAAAAAATTACAATTTTGTAATATTATGATTTTGATTCCTTATTCGGTTCAAAATGGTTTTTCTACTATAATTCAAAGCTTTGCAAAATTGATTGTATTGACGTAGATGGCTGGATGGATGAATATTTCGGTACTCGCCAAAATACCATCTTCAGCATCTTTGGCTGTTTGTGCTTTCTCTGACATCAGCGCAAACCTAAGGGTCCATAATTTCACTAAACAATTGAGAAGTTTCGCCCACTGGTACGAAAATGTTCTCAACGAAGACCGCAAATCAATTATATAAAATATATAATAAATTATATGCAAAATTGTTGCGTCGCTGACTGACTAACATACCTTTTATGCACGTTTCTGTTATAGAGTAGGTGTGCGATAAGAAGCGATTTTTCGAAATTCTGCTAAAAACTTTACCCACAAAAAAAAAAAAACAGGGCGACAAATCTGCTTCTATCGCCCATCATCTATGGCCAGAGCTTAATCATGAAAATTGGTATCCGAAATCTCATTCCAGAGCAAACACATGGTAAGATTTCTTGATTTAACGGGGAGAAAAACGAGGTTAAAGGGGGACAAATCAGGGTGCCATCGTGCAGCGCAAATGAATAAAGTTAGAATTATGAAAATTGATGTCTATAATACATTTCTAGAATAGGAACGCAAAAAGAAGTGATATTTCTAAATTTGTAAATTTAGGGGTAAAAATGTGAAAGGAAGGGCAAAATCTAGTACATTGCCCAGCTCAAAAGGCTAGAACTAGAACAATGAAACAATGGTTTCCGTATTCCTCTTAAGGAATAAACACGCTGTAACAAGGAATTATCCGAAATTTGTCCCTTTAGAGGTAAGAACAGGTTATGGCTACAGCTAAAATCAGATACTTCTACCCAGATAAGCATGAGATGAAGAAGAATTTTCACAAATTCGTACTTTTAGAAATAAAACGGAGAATTAAGGGGTCAAAAATGGGACCACACTCTTACGACTTAGTAACACAATGTTCCAAATTCGTTCTTTTAAGATATAAATAAGGAAGAAAGTGGCAATAACGGCACGGCCGCCTGAATCCAAATGACAGAAACTGAAGTCGTGAAATGAGAAATATTCATTCTATCATGAAGCATAATGGAAATGTAAACTTTCGAATTCGAATAGAGTATAAATAAGTTAGAAATCGAACCGAACTAGATCTGAAGGCTGAAGCTGAAAAGACAACACTTAGGGAACACGATGCTTTTGCAATCTACCCACATTTTAACAATGATTTTTATGAAATTTTTAAAGGAAAATTATAGACTAAGAGAAACAAAAACGAGGAAGTAAAGACGTATAGTAGCAATAGAGAATCAATAGGAGCTCAACCGGACGGGCGATAATTTCACCTTTCGACTAAATTTCTGAATTATTTTTTACTTAAAATGTGGAGTCACGCGTAAGAGGTAGCCGGCACTTGCTAGTCAGTTGAAGCTGTGTGTTTCAACATTTTGAAGTAAATTATTGTCAAAGCAAATTACCATTTAAAATGTTTCTAATTTGATTTTACATTTAAGATATCAGGCCACTTCAGAAAATGTAGAAGTTGTTCGTAATGATTGCTTCTGTTTTGATTTTCAGACACTTTTAGCTTTTAAATGTATATCAGTGAAGATATCTTAATCGAGGATTTCGTTAAAATTTACCGTCGATATGTTTCAATATACGTTCCCAAAATGGGAAGAATGTCGGAAAGAACGGGCAACATTTAGGCTTTTTTCAGATGTAAGGTTCGTTGTGGGACACCCTGATGTTAGTTTCAACCTTTGACTTGGTTTCTTGTTGACGGGACATGGGTTACTCGATACTTTTTACATAAGAAAGCTCTATCCGATTGCGAGTCGTGCAATTGCACTAGTCGAAAACTGGCCGCATGTGTCCTATATGCAGATATGAAGAACCTCCAGGAATTATTGATTTGCAGGACAGGTGCAAACTGGAGAGTCAGTGATATGCTCTCTACCCAGAGCGTTGTGGCCACAGTAACGGTGTTTGCTTTCACAGTATTTGCTCAGCGTAAGGCTACTGTGATATAGTTTTGGAGAGTGGCTCTGTCATCCTTTTTGAGGCAGTCTGACTTGAGTGATTAAGTGGCTGCAAAATTACTTGGATCGGGTTGATCCCACAATCTTGTTCAGTTTGATGGCGGCAGCTGCTACTCGTTGTGGGGCCACCAGTCCCTGGACTGCAAGAGATTCAAACTGGGAGTAGCTCGGTACCAGCGTATTCGATGGACAACCAGTTCCATGCGAGGTGTGATATAGCGAAACTAGGGCTGCTTTTATCTGCAAAACCCTGACCAGAGGGTTTTCACGGGAGATCAGGGGCCCCAAGAATAGTTTGTTCTTGCCTAATCGTGGCGTAGAACCCTTTGTGTAAGCATCGCGGTGGCTGTGGTTAACAGAACTCGTGTTGTCAGTGGTCTTGCATTACATCAGGTTCTCCTGAAAGTAATGCTGGAACTTGGAGAACACTGTTCTTCATCTATTAAGTTAAGGTATCTAGATAGGCCTCACTTCTTACTGGAAGTAGGTTCACTTCATACCAGTGATTTCAAAGGTACTTTGCCTGAGGGAGGAAGCAAGCCCTGAAAAAAATTTCCAAGGGGATATGCTTCTTATCTCAAAGGTGCTTCGACTAATCCTTCCGGGATTAGTCTAAGTTCCCCAAAGGGGCGCTGACTGTCGCACATGCAAATAAAAAATAGTCCCATGTACGATAGAAATCCATGACTAAGAGTTTCAAGGCAATACCAACATTAAATTACCATAATTGATTGGGAGTTTCTCGACTACAAGGTCTTTGCGGAGGTACCTTTGTAGGTGCCGAGGCTGATAGGGATTTACACGAGCAGGTTTGTGTCTTGTTCATCTGTGTCTTAAAGATCTCTCATGTGTATGGACCGTTCTGGGAATTCCACGTCTATGTCACATGGTTGCCGTTTACCGCCGTCGAACGGAAGGGGTTCGGACTTTTTCCCAATTTCCTACCGGTGAGAACATAATTCTCCAATAGAGATTATGTTTTATACCAGCATAATTAATTTTGCATCTCCTGCCTAAAAGAAAGGGACGACACTTGAGCTACTTAGCATTGTAATATGCCCTGAGTGACTCACGTAAAGCTCTCAAGAACTTTGCATATTAAAAATATCTCCCGTTCTTACTCCTACGTTTCGTGACAAAGGACTTAAATATAGGGTGCCCGTCAGGAAGGTATACTACTTTGTTTGTTTATAATTTTTGATTAAAGAGAATGATTAAGAGAATTTTAATCAAAGAGAATGGATCTAATATTGATAAATGTTTTATTTAATGTCAGCAATTATGCATGGAATACAATATCAGATAAATGTCCGCCTTTGTTAGCCTCACAAATGCGAGGCCTTTTGGACGCATTCTTCATTACATTTCACGCGGTATTTCATTAATTTCATCACGAATATTTTGTTTGAGTTGCTCAAGCGTTTCTTGCTTTCTAGATATCCCCACAAGGAAAAAGTCCGGAGCAGTCAAATCAGGTGATCGTGGAGGCCAATCAACATCACCATTTCTTGAAATAACTTGTTGTGAAAAGAGGTCCCGCAGTAATTCTATTGTAATCCTAGCTGTATTCGATGTGGCACCGTCTTGTTGATACCACATGTTCATATGACGATATAGCTCCCCATTGACAGTTACCGTTATGCCGTTTTCAGTTTCGCAGAAGTAAGGTACAATGATTCCTCCTAACCAAATTGCACACCAGACTGTCCCTTTTAATAGATACAAAGGTGACTGAAGAATGAGGGTTTTCAATTGCCCAGAACTGACTATTGTGTTCATTCACATATCCATTCAAATTAAAATATGCCTCGTCACTCATTATGATTTTTTCATGAAAATCGGGGTTGTCATGGGCGAGCTGTAACATCCTATTGGCATATGTAGGGCGGCGTAAATGGTCTTGTGGAAGAAGCTCTTGCGTCAACTGAATCTTAAATGGAAACAAATGCAAATCCTTGTGGAAAATTGTGGTCAAAGTTGTTCTCTGAAGGCGAAGCTCCTGAGCACGTACTTTGCAGTACGTTGTGGTCCATACTTGGCCCTATCAGCTACAGACCCTCTTTCTTCGAAATCATTCACTACACGATAAATAGTGCGTCTTGTCGGCACCTTGTTTCTCCCAAAAATTTCACGTAACTTTCTCAGCGTCACAGTAATCGATGATTGATTTTGATAAAATGTTTTAACGATTGAAACACGTTGGTTTATCGAATATTTTTCCACAATAAATTTGCCACGTCTCTACTTCACGACTGCCAGATATGAACTGTCAAAACTAATGTTTACTAAAGTGGCGGCAAAACAAAGTAGTAAACCTTCCCGACGGACATCCTGTATTAAAATAACATTACTATGATGTTTTAAATTTAACACCATCATCAACTATGTAGAATTAAATTATAAAATTCGCCATCCCCAAAGGTATTCAGTATCTAAAACCAAACACAAATTTGCATTTGAAATCCTTTTTATTAATGGGATTTCTAAAAATATGATAATAAAGCGTCAACTCATCTACATGAATAATGTGAATACGACTCTAGCAAATAGAAAACTGATGTAGAAAAAAAAACACACACACACAAACACACACTCCCACAAATGAAATTAATAACAAAAATATGAACGACATTTCCACCAATTAAACATTCTGCATGTGACATGTCTGAGTGCATGCAATTGTGGCATTTTCCGGGTATATGATGAATCATACATAAATACCGCACCGGATATGGTCATGTCCACCAAGGACATGGCGATATTCATGTAATGGTTTTGTACTACACTCCTGTCTCGTTTTTTAATAATTTAAATGCTATTTTTTTATTACTTGTGTTTAATAAAATATTTTTGCTTGGCTCTTTTCAGGTTTGCAAGACCAGAAAAAAAAGAAAAATAAACGGAACGAAATATTGCAGATATTTGTCCTGTAAGTACAGACAATTCAATTAAAATTGTATATCTGTTAGGGTACATATGTGTTAGTGCCCTGTATGAGGTTTCGTTTGTGGTATTTATGTATTCTTTTGGGGCTTATGGAAATATTGCCGATTTCACTAAAAACTATAAACTATCACATGACATATAAAATTCATAAATTGTTGCATTGTTTTTCGGCTCTTGATGGTCATTTTTGTATGTGGAGTAGTGGCATTAAATTATGAAATAACTGACAATTTATTGTCGGTGACCACAAAGCGTACATTGAGAACAAAATGACGAATACTGTTGTTAGTTAAATGGACCATAAATATGTCATACATATTCAAATATCATATAACTATGACTTGAATGTTTTTAATGTTATTTTGATTTCTGTAATCGATTTAAATGACTTTTGTTGGTTTTAGTTTCTAATAAATGATATATATATTAATTATATGAATATGTCAGTTGACAAAATCAGATGTCCTCAGTACAAATCAAATGAAACTCCAAAATATTGTCTTTATATCTACTACTAAGTATAAAAACTGACACAATTTTTCAATTTAAATTACGCGGGTATAACGAATCTAAGGAATATTATGCATCTTAGTTGGCAGCATTGAGGTAGACATATGTGCCAAGTTTTACCTCATGAATATAATTAGGGTTTTAGCTAAGCTAGATTTTGTAAAGTATAAAAAGCGATTTCGTCGATTTTTTTAATATGTGATTCTGTTAAGCCAAGAAGTTGCATTAAACTTTGTTTAAGAGATGGAATTGATGCTGCGTAAGCATTTGGAATGCAGCAGAAGTATTTCAGAGTCCAGATTTTGTTTGAAATAAATGTTATCGAACAGCACAAACGGTTCAAAGTAGCCCTAGAACGAGTTGAGGGCGAAGAACACAACGAACCACCGTCAACTTCTTCAGATGAAATTCACATCCAAAATTAGTTATGAATTTATAATTAGGGACTTTGCTGATGTGGATGGAATTTCAAACGGATCGGCTAACGCCGTTTAAAAAAAATTGTAGTCTTAGCTGCATCATATCTCTGTTGGAACCAAAGATGCTCAAACTGTCTTCTGTATGGCGAGATGATTTCTGGCTACCAATACGAGATAAATTGCTTTGAATGAGAATTCGTCCAATATGTATGATTCAGAAATAATTGGTTAATCGAGTGAATATCGTGGCAATATTGAAGCAATAAGTCCAACAATCAAGACTATGTTGATAGCTTACTTCGACAACGGCGGTAGTGTACTCTCTTGCGCCAAACTGTAAAACTATCGGCAAACTATGTTGTCTGAGTGTTACCCGTGTTTTCAACTGTTCGTAAAAAGACGCCGTATTTGTTGACAGACAACTCTTGCGCTTTTCACTACGAAAACGCTCTCATCCTGTGTTTTGCAAAAGATTTAAAAAATATTACTCCTAAATAACCATGTTCGGCTGAGCTAGCAGTGATCTTCCAGCAATTTCCTAATCTCAAAAGTCCGCTCCGGTGACCCTTTTCTCAGGCAATTAAAGAGCCTCAATGCGAATCGTCACACTTTCTAAAAGAAGGCGACTATTTGGCATACTTCGAGTATTGAAATTACGTCAGCATAAAGATATTATGTCCCGCGGAAAAATATTTTCAAAGCGATAAAATATAGGATTATCCATTTTCCAGTTTCAAAAGTGAAGTTAAATAAAACACACATAAAGCTATGATTTCGATGAAACTTTTATTTCATTATAATGCTTGGATCTTGCCATAATGTTGAAATACAACGTAATTTAAATGACCGCCTACTAGATTAGAGTAGATCCTTTTGAGGTAATGTTCGAAAAAATATGGCCCAACGATAGCTCCAGACCATACTGCGCACCAAACAGTCACCTTTTCCGGATGCAATGGCTTTTCCACAACAATTTTTGGGTTTTCCGAGCACCAAGCAACATTCTGGACTGGCCGAAAAATGCCAGAGTGGCGCTATATGCGTGCAAGATGGCAAAAGGAAACAATGGGGATTAAAGCCTCGCATTGTTCACTAGTTATATACTGCAATAGTAAGACCGATAACGTTGTATGGAGTTATCGTCTGGTAGACGGTTCTTCAGAAGTCCACTTACTGTAGGATACTGGACAAGGTCCAAAGGATCTCCAGTCTGTGCCTCACTGGTGCGCTCCGCACCACCCTATCTGATGCACTAAATGTAATATTGCATTAACTGCCCCTGGGCATTATTTGTATGCAGCCTGCCGCAGCTACGGCGGTAAGACTAAGAGAGCTGTCACAGTGGTCAAACAGTGGTTATAACAGGCACCATAGACTTCACTCTAGATGAACCACTGTTCGACTAGAAGTACCAAATACTTATAGCTGACTGTGTGTTGACTTCTACACTGACGGCTCAAAATTGAATAATCAGGTACGCTTCGGGGTCTATTTCAAAGACCTAGGGCTAAGTACAGCAAGGAGGTGATGAAGATGGGAATGAAGAGGAGGAAGAGGCCATGGAACCTTTTCTGTAATTGCCCCGCCCTGGTGAGCAGGCGAGGATCAACACTGGGCTCTTATTTATTTAGGAACCTAGGAGACTAAGACGGTATAGATATTGTCTGACTTAAGAGCTTCTTGAGACGCTCAGGATGGTTCAACGGGGGAAACTAGGGAAATCCATATCTCTAGTTTCCATGGCATCACAATGGACTAAACAGTCTAAGTGAGTCTGTCTATTCAGACTAACCTAACCTAACCTAAACACCGAGTGAGAAATGAGCTTCTTCGCTGAAGAAAATTATGTTCTATTGAAAGTGCACGTTTGAATCACTACTTTTGTAGTAAGCTTTAATTATGTTCACGCATTTTTCGGTTTTTAAGCTATTCATGGCAAATCTTTCACTAAATAAATAACACTTCAGATGACAGGTATGTAACAGTTGATGCTCTTGCTAGACCGGCGGTTCTTAAACCATGAACTGGAAAACTTTTTATAGTACAGGGTGGCACAATAGAACGTGCATATTGCATCATCTTTTTTTGCGGGGTAGAAAAGGCGCGGGCGGGGGGCGCCTACATCGTTGAGTTGGTTGGCGGGCTCATGGAGTTTTAGTCGCTATGAATCACTTCGACGGGAAGCGCCGCGCATTTTGCGTGCCCGCATTTTACGAGAACTCTCGTTCATATATTGCTACTAGGCGACTATATTGTGCTGAATATGGACTACGGCAAATTAGTGAAGCTCCGAGTGCTAATTTGAGATGTTGAGATGTTGGATGGATTTTTGGCTCCAGAAATTGAAAGTTCAAGAATAGTGAATTCCAGAACTTGGTTTCAACAAGATGAAGCTACCTGTCACACATCAAATAACTCCATGGCGGTGGTGAAGCAGATGTTCCCTGACAGACTGATTTCGAAAAGAGGTGATATCCCATAGCCCCCACGTAGTCCAGACTTGACGCCTCTTGACTTTTTTTCTGGGGATACCTCAAATCCAGGAAACATCGTTCAGCTCAAGGAGAATATCCGTGGTGAAATGGCAGCCATTACACCAGTATTACTGAAGAAAGCTTTCAATAATTTTCGTTTGCGGTTAGAGGAGTGCCGTCGTAGAGAGGGTCACCATTTAGATGATGTTATTTTTAAAAAGTAAACTCCATTTATTACTCTACAATGCCTTAGATTTATTTTAACCGTACCTTTTGTATTTATTTTTTAATCTATTTTTTAAATATGCACGTTCTATTGCGCCACCCTGTAGATAAGAATTTTCTTACTTTCTGAGCACTGTAGAAGTCAGTTCCTTCAATAGGATGAACTAACCAGGCCTGCTCTCTTATTTAAAATGACGGTTTTTATTATAATCACTTGAACTTCATTTTGAACATTGCTTCTGTTAGGCTGAAATTAGCTTTGGCACAACACTTTTGTTTAGCATAATATAGCTTGTAATTAAAAAACATTTTTCCTTATATATTTTCTTATTTTGTGCCTCCATCTTATCAACGTAAATAATGTTTCCATCATATCTGCCAGGCTTTTGAATGCGATAAAAAAAATGTTGAATATTTCTGATCGTTGTCTTTATATGCACATTGCAGGACAACTTTTTTAAATTTCGTATGCGGCAAACTTAGAATAGATAATTCAGTTCCACTAGCGAAAATTTCCACATCCGATTTTATTATATTTTACAAAGAATTATAGTTACTGATTGTTAAGGACAAAATTCCGTGATCGCGAGGGTTTTGCTGATTTGTAACAACCCTGTGCAAACTTTCACATGACATTACGTAAAAGCGCTGACGTATTCATTCAAGGTGTATGTACTGAGTTATCCATTTATTGGTTTCAAAACCGCCGCATTCATAAAGCTGTTAGCTGTTAAATACCTGTATTGAGGTGTTATTTAGAAAGGTTTGACAATCAAAGAACGTTTAAAAATAGTTGAAATTTGCTGCAAAATTGGTGATACAAACGTGGACACTTTTCGTGCATTACGGAGCGATTATGCTCGTTATAATCAACCTACTGTGCAAGGAATTGGCATTTTGAAGAGACTGGAAGCGTTACAAATGTGGTCAGGCCTAAGCATCTTCGCAATGTACGCACTGCCAAAAGTACCGCCTCTGTTAGTGAAAGCGTGGCGGATAATCCGAATTTCCATTCAGAGCACTATGGCCGCATGATAACTGCCTTTTTTTGTCCAGCAATTGTTTCAACAAAACGGTGCCACATGCCATATAACACGACCGAATTTGGCTTTATGGCATGAAAAGTTTCCACAAAGCGTAGTTTGACATTTCGACGACGTTAGTTGGCCACAAAGATAATGCGATTTAACGCCGTTGGCCTTTTTTGTGGGGCTACGTCAAAGACGTAGCGGATAATCAGTAAACGATGTATTTGAAAACCAACATTCGCCATGTTATCCCCGAGATACCGTCCGAAATGTGTGGAAAATTTGTGGAAAACTACTTGTGGAGGAACCACTGCGGTGACCAATCCAGAGGCGATCATTTGAATGACATTGTCCAAGCATTATAATGAAATAAAAGCTTTATCAAAATCATAATTTTATGTGTGTTTTACTTAGCTTTATTTTTGAAACCGAAAGACGGATAAATCTGTAAAGCTCTCCATTTCAAAAGCTGGTCTACTCGACGTGATTTCTTTACTTCCCCCTTTATTCTTTTTAAAAATAATAATTCACTTGTTATCCGAATCTGCTGTTCTTGGTACAGCAGTGTAGAAACGACCAGCGTTCTCCGATTTTTTTTATTTTTATTTTGAAATTGGTTGCAGATGATGTGGGAGAATATTGCATGATTTCCATAAACATTAACTTTTCATATAACTTCATCCCTTCTAAAATGATTAGATAAAAATACAGAAGAACAACTAAAAAACAGTTCATTCCGCTGATGATATAAAAACAATGGTGGTTGTATTACCATGAATTACAATCCATTAGCAAGAGCAAAATTATATAAATTTGTACGTAAACTTTGATTAAAATAAAAAGTTTTATTAAACTAAGTTAAAATTAATTAACAAAATATTTATGGTAGTTTTGTAGCTTTTTTTAGTTTTTGCTCTTCTCAATAAAATTTATGACCGCGAATGACTACAGCGTTCCAACACAAGTGGTAGAAACCGAAAAGGTCGCTGTTGGAAAAATTTCACTTGTGTTGACAACAAATTCAAAGTAACTTTCAAACTTTATCGTGTGAAAAGCTTTAAAATGCAATCGATTGGATGGAATAAAATAAGTGGCTTGTGAGATATCAACGAATTTTTTATACAGGGTGGCGCAATAGAACGTGCATAATTAAAAAATAGATTAAAAAATAAATACAAAAGGTATGGTTAAAATAAATCTAAGGCATTGTAGAGTAATAAATGGAGTTTATTTTTTAAAAATAACATAATCTAAATGGTGACCCTCTCTACGACGGCACTCTTCTAACCGCAAACAAAAATTATTGAAAACTTTCTTCAGTAATACTGGTATAATGGCTGCCATTTCACCACGGGTATTTTCCTTGAGCTGAACGATGTTTCTTGGATTATTACTGTAGACTTTGTGTTTGAGGTATCCCCACAAAAAAAAGTCAAGAGGCGTCAATTCTGGACTACGTGGGGGCCATGGGATATCACCTCTTTTCGAAATCAGTCTGCAGGGAACAATCTGCTTCACCACCGCCATGGAGTCATTTGATGTGTGACAGGTAGCTCCATCTTGTTGGAACCAAGTTCTGGAATTCACTATTCTTGAACTTTCAATTTCTGGAGCCAAAAATCCGTCCAACATCTCAACATAGCGTTTCGTATTAACCATGACGTTTTGGCCCTGCGGATTTTCGAAGAAAAAAGGACCAATTATTCCTCTGCCAGAGATTGCTGCCCATATGTCACTTTAGGACTATGCAATGGTTTCTGGTGTTTGATTTTGGGATTTTCACTGTTCCAGTAACGACAATTTTGACGGTTTACGAACCCATTCACAAGGAAATGAGCCTCGTCAGAGAAAAGGATATTGTCAAAGTTGGAAAATCGAGCCTTGCTATGAAGTCAGACGCTTTCAATTCTTGTGTGAATTGTAGCTTATATGGATGCAGTTTAAGATCCAATGTTAAAATTCGTTGCAAACTTCGTCGCGATAATTGTAAGACAGACGATCTCTTGCGAGTCGACATTTGTGGATTTTCTCGTACTGACTCCATAACTCTCTCAACATTGTGTTCGGTCCCAGATGTCCTTGGGCGACCATTTGCTTGTGGTTTAAATGTTGAACCGGTCTCTTCAAAACGCTTTACCCATATTTTAATTAAATTAGCACTCGGAGCTTCACTAATTCGCCGTAGTCCATATTCAGCACAATATAGTCGCCTAGTAGCAATATATGAACGAGAGTTCTCGTAAAATGCGCGACACTTCCCGTCGAAATGATTCATAGCGACTAAAACTACATGAGCGAGCTACATGAGAAACTACATGAGCTAAAACCCAACGATGTAGGCGCCCCCGCCCGCGCCTTTTCTACCCCGCAAAAAAAGATGATGCAATATGCACGTTCTATTGCGCCACCCTGTATATATGAAAGGCCTATCAACGACGTTGTGTGTTGAATGTAATATTACTCAAATAGACGTCGCAGCTTTGCTGGGTGGAGAGAATCTAGCGCCTATGCCAAGCTGAATTTGATCTGTGGCACAAGAAAAGTCAGCGAACGTAAACTATCATAGTTTTTATTCAGCTCCTGGCTTAGTTGGAATTCACACAAGTATATTTCATTATTTACACAAAATTTGATGCAACTTCTTTGATCCATTTTTTTCGATAGCAGAAAATCGTCGACCACGCAAAACACTTGTCTTACTTATGTCCCTCACAAACAAACTAAACATGCTATATGGATAAAACCGTCAACATATCTTCGAGACGAGTGCACCAACATAAAAGAAAATAATTATCGAAAATGCACCTTATTTTTTGAACACACCTCGTAGACGAGAATACTGGTGTAATATTTGCTAAGTCGATATCTGTGAATTGGCGATTTCTGTCACGCGGCGGCGAATTAACTGCCTCGGCACAATGTCACGGACAGTGGCAATATCTTCTATAGATTCTGCGTTTCGTTGACATACGAATGTTAGCTGATTATGCACTGAACCAGTTGGCCCAAAAAATAATCCTTTCAAAATTCTTAGCCTCTATCATTGTTATTTCTTTCCAAATGTGACAAATTTGTTTTTTATTGGGAACTTAAATATTTGTTTTGCACTGAACACACGGTTTCAAGCACTATCAAACTTGGTAATCTTCAGCCAAATGTATTAAGCGAACGGAGGCCCTGTATTTAAAGTTTTTTTTTTTTATCGAATGTTACACTGTGATTAAAACTTTTTCGGCCTTTCTACTGAATCCTCGTATAAGTGCTTCGTAACTACTCCTCTTTGCTGTCCAAAACAGTTTCCTCTCTATTTCAATTTGATTTTAATATTGTGGATTCTGAATACGTTAATACACCTGAGGATACGTATAATACACTGTATTTGTTACGTATTTAAATATGCCTAAACTTATTTGGCCTTCTACATATATTATGAGTACAATACAGTTTCTGTTTATTTATTCATATTTCCCTGCTTACCTATAAACATTTATATATAAATTTATTTAGTGAATTCACTGACTCAAATGGCCGAACCATTTTATCCTCTAGAGTACAAATGATCAAAGTTGGCTGGTTAGGTATAGCAAAGATAAATGCGAATTTGTATCCCATTTTTGTTTCTTATCGAGAAGTGTATTTCAATTAATCTGCAATAATAAAACACAGAATATTTTCATTAATCAGCTAGAATTTATACATAAAATATCATATATTATTACATTTCATGCATTAAAGAGACATCACTTTCACCAACTAGAAATGTCTCAGTTTGACAGCAAAGTTTTACAGTAAATGTCAGTTTCGTCAATAAGTTTTCATTTATATTGTTTGGAAATTTCTATGATATGTGTGATAATATTTTCATACAGCCTTATAACAATGGCAGGCGGGACTTACCTTTTATCTGTTTTTTTTTTTCATAACTTTTACTAAAATGTTTTCTTGTCTTGTAGACAAGTGAATTTAGTTAGGCACTTTGATTACAATTTATTACATATTTTATTTGTAAGCTTACTTAGGGTGGCACAGGCTCATGTTTAGTCAAAGTTTGCACTTTAATTTATCACAAAAGCAAGTAAAGAAAGAACTATTTGTTTTCAATTATGTAAGGGTGTCCCAACAAGAACGCAAGATTTAAATGACTGATGCAGCAATTGAATTGTTTCTCTGGCTGTATGACATCTAGCGCCGTCTTGTTGAAACCACACCACCCTCCACATTCATTTCTTCAATTCTGGGCACGAAATTGAACATTGACTGTTTGCGCTTGACATGCCTCATTTTCATAAAAAAATATCCAATGATTCCTCCAGCCCAAAATCCACACCACACAGTGACACGTTGAGGATGCATTTGCTTCTCGTGAATCACTCGAGGATTTTCCTCACCCCAAATGCGACAATTCTGCCTATTGACAAAGCTACCAAGACGGAAATGGGCCTCGTCACTGAAGATTATGTTATCGGCAAAATCGGCGTTTTCATGTTGTCTCTCCAATACCCAATTAACGAACTCCCTTCGCTGTCCATGGTCAGCTGGCTTCAGTTCCTGAGTCAATTGAACTTTGTATGTATGAAGATGCAAATCTTTCGTCATAATTCGCTGCATAGTGGATTTGGAGACACTAATTTGCTGAGCTCGGTGTCGAATTTAGGTGGATGGAGCTTGAGCGACATCATAACCTGGTGGAAGGCGCGTTGTTGTCTTTACATCATTAACGGACCCAGTTTTAACAAATTTATCCATTAATATCTTAACAGTTGACTATTTTGGAAGCATTATTGTGACCCCAAATTGGTCGCAATTTGCGAACTGTAGCCGCAAAACTTTCACCATTTTTGTAAATCAATTTCACAATGAGAATGCGTTGTTCATTCGTGTAGCGCTCCATTTTTACTAACCTCGTATCTTCTACTAGCAAACAATAACAATTGTTCAAATGTCAAACAGTGATACTTCGAAAGGCGCCAAATTTAAATCTTGCGCTCTTGTTCGGACGCATCTCCCATCTTTCTGGCTAAGCTCGAATTCCGTCACGGTAAAACTGTTCATCTTTTGAGGCTGTCCACGAATCTAACCAATCCTTGGTGTTGTCATATGAGTGGAACTGCTCGTCAGCCAAACCGCGTGCCATCGAACGGAACAAGTGATAATCGGATGGCGCGATATCTACATACATAGAGTATGGCAGATGGGGTAAGACTTTCCATTTCAGCATTTCCAGGTAGGTTTTAACGGGCTTGGTCACGTGAGGCCGAACGTTTTCATGCTGGGGAATCACTTTTTCATGCCTCTCCCCGTATTGTGGGCGTTTCTCACGCAGTCACATTATTTGAAGTCAATACTCATCCCCAGTGATGGTTTCGATTGGTTTTACCAGATCGTAATAAATGACACCGACCAAATACAAAGCATAACCTTCGCAGCGTGAATATTCGGCCTAGGCGACGACGTAGAAGGATGATCGGGCAGCCTCCCTTACTTCCTTTTCTTTGGATTGCTGCAATGAATCCATTTTTCATCATTCGTCCTTTTTTGTGGCTGAAGCAGGTATCCATGGGCGAAAAAACGATGCTCAATGACCCTTGGCTTCAACTTTTTGCTTTTGAATCATTCCCAACGCATGCAACGGCTTGGAAATGGCTTGCCGGGTAACTTCTAATACTGAAGCAAGCTCTACGTGCGTCTGACATGGATCCCTATCAAGCAATGCCGTCAATTCGGTATCTTCGAAGGGTTTTCGCCTTCTTTCACGCTAACAGTCGTCAACGTCAAAATCACCGTCTTTACAGCGACGGAACCTCTCGGTGAGCTTCAGCCGCCGATTTCTTAGATTGTAAAAAGAAAATCAATACTTCCTCCATATGACGATTATTTGGTACAAATCATACATACGTATTCATACAACTAAAAGAATATGACGCCAAAAGAAAATCATATGCTTCAGTATTGGAAGTTCAGCGATAAAAAATGAAGGGCTTTCTTTATCGTATTGTAACGGGTGATGAAAAATGAATTTATTACAGCAATCTAAAAAAATAAAAAAATTCATGGGGGCTGCACGGTCATGCTTCTACGTCATCGCGTCGGCCGAATACTCACGCTGCGAAGGTTATGCTCTGTATTTGGTGGGACCAAGTCGGTGTTGTTTATTACGAGTTATTGAAATCAAGCGAAAGCTTCACTGGGGATCGGTTTCGACTTTAAGTAAAGCGATTGAGTCAAGCTCTGCGTGAAAAAGGCCCAGAATACGCGGAGAGGCACGAAAAAGTAATTCTCACGTTGCCAAGCCCGTTAAAACCTACCTGGAAATGCAGAAATGGGGTTTCTTACTCCATCCGCCATATTCTCCAGATATTGCGCCGTCCGATTATCACTCGTTCCGCTCGATGGCATATGGTTTGGCTGACCAGCATTCCACTGATACGCCATCATGAAATGGTTAGATTCGTGATTAGCCTCAAAAGATGAACAGATTTACCGTGACGGAATTCGAGCTTTGCCAGAAAAATGGGGAAAAGTAGAAGTTAGCGATGGGCAATATTTTCAATGAATGATTTGTAAACATGCTTTCATAACAAAGTTGAATTTTTATAAAATAAACAGCGAGAACTTAGTTGCGCACCTAATATTTTTACATATTTTAACAACCACGTCCACAAGTACAGCTCTCACTAAGAAGTGAGTAAACTTCATCATTTTTTTCCTTTTATGAACAGTTTTTTTTGAACTGATCCAATTTTACAATTTGTAATCCGTTTGGTTAGTGGATGTGGATGAGGTCTTCTCATACGAAACATATGAAGTGTAACAAAAAGAAATTCATTAGTTTTGCATGACATGGAAGCCTTAATTTAGCATAGTTAGGACGATCCGATTTGGTCCAATTATACGCAGTTTTCTTGATGGTGTACAGAAGAATGTACATCAAAATTAGCTGTTAGGTCAAGTAGACATTCCCAAATTGAAAATGCTTCGAAGTATTTCATTGGAATAACATCCAATTCAGTAGTCACCCACAAGGATGACGTGCTTCGTACTTCGCGATAAGTCCATTTGTGACTGAGTCGATGCTGATGGTACATCACCCTATACGTTTAACAACAACGAGAATGGGTATCGTAATGAGAATACCTTTTTCCCCCATGGCTAAATGTTTGGCATAATTATTAAAGATTGTTTCGAGATAATTTCTGGCCTTGTGAATCAAACTTAAATCGGTTGCTTGCGGAGGTATAGTTTTACGTTCAGAATAATGCCAATGATTTTCGCAGAGCATATTCGGTTTTACCTTGACCACTTTAACAATAATTTTCTTTGATTGTGTACAGAAAAATGTGCACTAAAATTGGCTGTGAGGTTAAGTTGACATTTCCAAATAGAAAATCTTGTTAAGTATTTGATTGGAGTAACAATCAATTCGCTAATAACCCACAAGGATGATGCGTTTCTCACTGCGTTACAAGTCCATCAAAGTTCATCATCGCAAGCAGTACACTTTGGGTTGATATCGTTAACATGGGTACTGTGAAACCAAAAACACCCTGTTTCGTTTGATCGTTTGTTGCCATTTTGATAGTAATTCCGTTATAAATCTCTCATAAAAACCCTCATTCATATTGGCAAAAAAACTAAGACAGTAGATTTTCACACGAATTTTTCTAGAGCAATCTCATTCATCATAGGCTGGAATAGACTTTAACCACTAGGCGCCAAGTCTGGACTATAAATCGTATGCATAAATGCTTCATACAAAGCCTGCGAAACATCGGACGGGTTGCCATCAATGTGTGTGGTCTGGCGTTATCCTTACGGAATATAATTTCTCTTCTGTTGTTACTTTAGGCGGTCCAATTGTTGATAGTACGGTAAGAGTACAGTAA
>JAHXMU010026179.1:551714-567496 GCA_019455685.1 Philornis downsi
GATTCGGATGCATAAATGCTTCCACACAAAGCCTGCGAAACATCGGACTGGTTGCCATCAATGTGTGTGGTCTGGCGTTATCATTACGGAATATAATTCCTCTTCTGTTGGTCAAACCTGCCTGCTTCAGATCGATTGCTTTCTTTAGGCAGTCCAATTGTTGATAGTACGGTAAGAGTACAGCAAGAAGTTGGCTGTAAGAAAGCAATTTTGTTACGATTTAGTAACGATTTGGTCCATAAGTCAATAAAGCTAAATTAGGCAATATTAAACAAGAATGTTTTACTGTATAATTTAAGATTTAAGGCATTTTTGCATCCATTTTTTTACTATTATACTGAACACTCATTCACTCAGAATATGTACATAAAAAAGCCCTTTGGTTATTTAATTTAATTTTTAACAATGCAGCTTTTTCTTATAAATAAGTGCACCCGTTGAGTGTCCAGCACAAATACTGCATTGCTGCATATCTCCTAGTAATATCTGACAACAGTAAGCACTGGTATTCAAGCTTCAGGTTTTCCATCTACATTTCTTTCAAACTATACATGAAAGAGTTCAAAGTTCTCTGTCACATTTTGATTTTATATCTCTTCATCTCCTTGCAAAGATGACTGCAAATATAGGACAGGAAGGATATAAAACCGAATACTTCCTTACACTTGTTACAAGTGCCCATAAAAAAGTTAACAAATTCGTATAATATGGCCGCTCCTCTGCTTTCATGCAGCTCGAAAAGTTGTTAGTGAAGTCTTGATTTGATTGCATGTTTCTGTGTGAACTGTTAACTCAAAAGTCCTGCTGCGTCATTTGCTCACACTGCATCAAACACTTGAAGGAGCCGAAGGGACAAACTGTATGAATATGCATCTCAGGACTCCGCTGTGTGTGTGACAGCGCAAGTGTGTGTCATGTTCACACACCTATTATTTTTTATTGTCTCTGTTTTCCTCTATGAGATGAGTGGAAATTTTGCCAATGGCAAGAAATGTGTGTCCTTTACAACAACTTCCTATTGTTGTAATGTACGTACGACAACTGTATATTTGCCGACGTGCACGTATGTGTGTGTGTGTACACAACCTTTTGATTGGATATACGAAACGGAGCATATGCAAGTGCGGAGTTCTCTATATACATATAAATATATATATGTGTATATATATATACAAAAGTGTGTGTCTGTATGTGTGTGATCATCTATGCAAATGACATCGTAACTTCCATGTGTGTGTGTGTGCGCGCACTTTGCAAACGTTTGCCTTCTTCAGTTAATTACAAAAATGTTTGAGTTTCCAACGAAAAAAGGATTTTGTACACCAGATGATAAGAACTAGTCACAGCAGTTTATTAAACTGTCACGTCTGTACACATACATATGTGTCCGTCTGTTATTCACTCAATCAATTCTTGGCGAAAATAAATTAAATGTTTGCATATTGACCAATATTTTCGGATACTCTTGCGAGAGGATTTCAACTGGCAAAGTGTTTTTTGTTAACTGTTCAATGGACGTTATGCTGATTGTTGCCAGATAGTCGCGTTGTGAAAACCAAATAAATCAAAGAGTCATATGTGGGTCATTTCAACAATATCTCGCCTGTTTGAAAGGACTGAGAAATAAGAATTTTACTAGAAAGAAATTTAATGAAGACTTATAAATTATAGGTACAACTACAACTACAATAAATCTAACTGGAGGATTGCATAGTTGTTGACAAGCTGTCATAAAGGGTGGGATACGAACCCTTGGAATAGTTTGTGAAAATTTGCATTCTTCGAAATATTTTCTGTTTGTTGATAATTTTTCTTTTAGTTTGAAGACCATTTTCACTTAAGTGGCTGTTTATTCCCAGAACCCACGTCTGCAAATTCTAAGATATAAATCCTAAATTTGTCATCTCCACTGCAATTGAGATGTTTACATGTAAAGTTCTCAATTGTAATGAAATTGAGTGCTTTAGAGTAAACTTTAAGTCGACTGAGCTTTTAGAGAATTTATTTGATTTGCTCAAGTTAGTTCTGATACTCCCCCCATACGTGTAAGACGAGTTTGGCTGCACACATAATCCTGTATTTGATTCAAGGTACAATCTCTAATAAACTTTGGAAATGAAAGCTAATCCGAGCTTTTTTATACTTTTATAAATCTCTTGAGGTACATATATGTCAGAAGTGAACCCGTTCCTGCCGAACCAGACAGTGGCTATGCTAACAAACATGGACCAAATTTGGCGATCCGAAACCATACTAAGGCCTGCACTACACCAACATTGAGTCTTTCTGTGGTGGCGTAATCGCCATATCAGTCAATGAACACATAGACTAAGTAGTGGCTAAAATTGTTTGATACTGACATTAAAGGCGACTAATTTCTACAAAATGATGCTGATATGACGCCATATATCTGGAGAAACAATGAACTTACTATGACCCGGTTGCCAAGACTTCAAGTTATGGAGACATCAATTGTCCATAAGGCTTATACGATTTACAAGTTGTATATTTCTTTCTTTAAGAAGTCATCAACAAGAAGTTAGTAAAACTTATGAGAAAACTATATTAATGCTTAAATTAAATATGCGTGTTTCAAAGTGCAAAAATGGAGTTGAATGTATTACTTCACATTATATTAGGTGCGCTGTTTATTTTCTTTTTTTTATAAAAATGCAGCTTTATTATGAAAGCATGTTTACAAATAATTCATTGAAATTATTGCCCATCGCTATCTATTACATTTTCCCATCTTTCTGACAAAGCTCGAATTCTGTCACGGTAAGACTGTCCATCTTTTGAGACTATCCACGAATCTAGCCATTCCTTGATGTCGTCGTATGAGTGGGATAAGTGATATCTGGAGAATATTGCAGATGTGATAAGACTTCCCATTTCAGCCTTTCCAGGTAGGTTTTAACGGGTTTGGCCCCGTGAGACCGATCGTTGTCATGCTGTAGAATCACTTTTTCGTGCCTCTCCGGGTATATTGTGGGCGTTTCTCGCGCAGAGCTCGCCTCAATCGCATTAATTGAATTCGATACCGACCCCAGTGATGGTTTTGTTTTGCTTCAATAGCTGGCAATAATCAACACCAACCTGGTCCCACCAAATACAGAGCATAACGTTCGCAACGTGAATATTCGGTCGAGGCGACGACATAAAAGCATGACCGCGCAGACCCCATTATTTTCTTTTCTTTGGATTGCTGTAATGAATCCAGTTTTGATCACCTCTTACAATACGAAAAAGAAACCCCTTCCATTTTTGTCCATGAATTAGTTGTTCACAGACGAAAAAACGACGCTCAACGTCCCTTGGCTTTAGCTCATAAGTAACCCAAGTTCATCGCTTTCGAATCATTCCCAACGCATGCAATGACTTGGAAATGGCTTGGCGGGTAACTCCTACTACTGAAGCAAGCTCTACGTGCGTCTGACATGGATCCCTATCAAGCAATGCCGTCAATTCAGTGTCTTTCTTCAATGCTCTTCGTCTTTCTTCATGCGAACAGTCGTCGACATTAATATTGCCGTCTTTAAAGCGATAGAACCAATCACGACACGTTGTTTAACTTAAAGCAGCATCTCTATAAACGTTTTGAAGCTCTCGATGAGCTTCAGCCGCCGTTTTCTGTGATTGAAAGAAGAATGTTAGCGCCACTCCCAAAATCCCCCTGATTTCAGAACAATTTGGAAACCCTTTAGTAGTTAAGCTGAAATACATTTTTCTAACTGTGAATTGTTAAATTTAACGAAACTTAATTAATGTCTAGTTGCGTCCCTGAGCCTTCGCCATTTTAATTTGAATTTTTTACTTACAAGTTGGCTTAAACGCTGTGCCCAGAAGTCATTTACTAAAATAATTTTAAGAACTAATATTCTAGTGGTTTTCATACCAAAAAGTATGTATTTACCTCTGCTAATATTTTTTTTTTTGTAATTTCTAATGAACTTGTTGTTATATAGGAATTTTAATGCAGGCATTACTTTGTGAAATAAATTCAATAATTTTATAAAAAAGGTGTGCTCATTCAAAATCCCCTGGAAATCGCTAGTACGGCCTCTTTGCCTCCTCAACATTTTTAAAATTCTTTTTGTGGTGCTTCATCTCTTCCTGGGTCACCTAAGGCGTCATCAACAACCTTGCCAATCTCGCAGTAAGTAGAAATGGATTCAACTTCAGAGTCAGAGGGTCAACCACAACATGATCCCAATTGTTCACTATGTTCCCAACCCCCTGACGAAAATATGATAATTTGCATTAAATGCCATAAAAAAGTTCACACAAGTTGTGCAAAGGTCACAAATGACATAACCTACAAATGTCCGTCGTGTTGTGCCGCACACCCTAACTCATCCGCATCAAGCTACTTAAGTAGGGGCTCTGCTCGTTCTCAGGTTTCAAAGTCTCGTAAACTTGAATTACAACTTCAGCGACTCAAGGAAGAACGGTCTCTTAATCTTGAATGCAATCGAGAATATTTAAATAAGAAATATCAACTTATTGAAGAAGCTTAGGACCTTAGTGCTGCTTCTTCACGTAAATCTCAGTCCGTCCACAGTTGGCTTGGAGATCAACCTGATCCAAAAGACTCTTCAGATTTTCCACCTGACTGTAGACAACAACATGCACAAAATAAAACAAATCAGCAATCAATGTATTTACCGCCCGATACTTCATATTTTGATGTGCCCTCGCATATGCAAAACGCGAGCACAACGCACTTAAACCCTTCAGCAATAGTTTGCAGTAATTCAAATGAATTTTCGAACTCCTTAAGGCATGCCCTACCAATAGTCTCTTCTGCTGCTATACATTCGTCAGCAACAACGTCCGCAGCACCAAATTGTACTACGGCTATTTCCACCTCTAGTGGCTACCCACAACGAATGCAACAGTTAAGACCTACGGTTGCACACCCACCTGGAGCGATATTCAATCAAATTGCAACAAACAACCAAACTAATCATACCACAAACCATCAAAATAGATTTGACCAACAACAAAATATATTTTCTGCTACGCAATCATTTTATCCGACCAACCCAATGTCGTCAACAATGCACGTTCCACCAATGCAGCCCCCTCCAGTTAACTCAAACGCATTACCGTATAATAATTTACGCAACCAACAATCATTTCACGCTGATGCACCTATTGCATCTACATCTAGAGCCAACTTTGCTCACCAAAGTCACTTAAACCCGCAAATCACGGCATCAGCAGATAGTTTTCACTATGCACCAATGAACTCGGCCTCCTGCTCACACAATGCAGATCAACCCCATCGGTTGCAGCAAAGCCATATGACGGCAATGCAATCAGTGCCAAAAGATTTGCCTACATTTTCTGGCCAGCCAGAAGAATGGCCCTTATTTTTCTCCACCTTTAATTGGTCCACCTCCACTTGCGCCCTCACCGATGCAGAAAATCTCATACGCCTTCAAAAATCCCTTAGAGGTGACGCATTAAAAAGTGTCCAACAACTTTTAATTCATCCGTCAAACGTTCCCGAGGTACTGCATGTACTCCACATGTTATACGGCCAGCCGGAAAAAATAATAAATTCTATTAAATTTAAAATTCAATCAACGCCAAAGGTTGACGAAAGCAACTTGCACACACTTACCTCATTCGCTGTTACCGTTCACAATTTACTTGCCACAATAAATGCAAGCAATTTACCTGATGAGGTTAATAATTCCTCACTTCTCCAGGAATTACTTCAAAGATTGCCAAATTCTTATCAAATGCAATGGGCAACACAGAAACTGCATGTGATAAACCAAAACAAAAAGCCCAATTTGTACGAATTTGACAGGTGGTTGTTTAATGTTGGTATGACAGCTAGCAGTATAACAGTTTACCCCTGTACGAACAAAGTCATCAAAGAGAAAACTGCAAACACAATAAGCAAAAGGGCATACGTTCACTCTCACACTGAACGATCATGTCTTGTGTGTGACAACAAAAACAACAAGTGCAAATCGGTGGCTACTTGCCCAATGTTTATGTCATTTAATCGTGGTGAAAAATGGCAAGTGGTACGTAAACACAAACTATGTAAATTTTGTTTGTGTAAACACAATGGAGATTGCCAACGAAAAAGGAAATGCGGTGTAGAAGGGTGCGAATATTTTCACCACTCTTCATTACACAAGTATTCAGATTTGGCGAATGATAAACAAAACGAGACGTCAAATGCAAATGTAAATATTACACATATTGATGAAGCTGTAAATAACACACACAGTGTAAAAATTAAAGACATTTTGTTCAAAGTGATTCCTATAAAATTATATGGAGAAAATAAAGTAATTCAAACATATGCCTTTATTGACGAAGGGTCGTCAATTAGTTTGATGGACGAATCATTAGCCGCCCAACTTGGCGTAGATGGAGTTCATAATCCCCTGTGTCTGCGATGGACTGGAGGTATGGGCAGAACTGAAAAAAATTCGAAAAAACTTACAATAGAAATTTCAGGTTTAAATAAAACTCGTGTGGCTATTAGTGTTTGCACCGTAAAATCTTTAAATTTGCCCACCCAGTCATTGGATTACAAAAAGTTGTCGCAGAGTTATCGCCACCTGCGAAATCTTCCAGTTGAAAGTTATACCGACGCGGAACCAAAGCTATTAATTGGATTGAACCATTTCGATTTGGGCATTTCAAGTAAAATCCGTGAGGGATCTCCACATGAGCCCGTGGCTATTTACACAAAACTCGGATGGATTGTTTATGGCGCCGTAGCTGAAAATATTGATACATGTAAGCATTTTAATTATCACATATGCGAGTGTTCTGCGTCTGATGAATTAGATGAATTGGTTAGGAGCTTTTATTCTCTGGAAAGTGTGGGCATTAGTGTTAAAGATCCTCTTCTTGCCGAAAATGATAATCGTGCTTTAGTGTTGCTAAATACATTCACAAAGCGACTCGAAAATGGTCATTATGAGGTTCCACTCTTGTAGAAGTTCGATTTCATTGAATTGCCAGACAGCTATGAAATGGCTTTAAAACGACTTTTTTGCCTAGAACGAAAATTAGCCCATAATGTAGACCTTTTCAACATTTTTAAAGACACAATTGCCAAATATCTCTCAAAAGGCTATATACGAAGATTGAATAGTAACGAAATCCACCGCGCCGATGGGAAAGTTTGGTATTTACCGATTTTTGCTGTTTTTAATAAAAACAAGCCGGGTAAATCACGCGTTGTGTGGGACGCTGCAGCGAAAGTAAACGGTTCATCTTTAAATTCATTTATGTTAAAAGGTCCCGACTTATTGGCCTCTTTGCCATCTATCCTTTTTAAATTTCGTCAGAAGCATGTGGCTGTGTGTGGAGACATCGAGGAGATGTTTCATCAGGTGCATATACGGCCCGATGACCGCGACGTACAACGATTTCTCTGGCGCGATTGCTTGCAAGATAACAATCCAGATGTATATGTAATGGATGTTATGATATTTGGAGCCACATGTGCACCTAGCATTTCTCAATACGTAAAAAATATAAACGCTTCTCAATTCAAAAATGAATTTCCCGCAGCTGCTAGATCTATAATTGAGAATCATTATGTAGATGATCTGCTGGATTCTGTTGATACTCCTCATGAGGCAATAAAACTTATTTCGGATGTGTCCTATATTCATAAACAAGCTGGCTTTAATATAAGAAATTGGATTTCCAATGATAAGTTAGTGACAAACTCTCTCGCAGAAACTAATTCAAATGGACTTAAGTGCCTTAATTTGAAAGAAGAAAAACAAATTGAAAAGGTCTTAGGCGTATTTTGGGAACATCAGGAAGATGTTATAACCTTTAAAATTTCTGAATGGCTAATGCAAAATGAAGTATTTTCTGGGAGTAAATCTCCTACAAAACGGGAAATGCTGAGATTAGTAATGTCAATTTACGACCCCCTTGGCCTTATCGGACATATTATTATGTACGTAAAGGTGCTTATGCAAGAAGTATGGAGATCTAAAATCGATTGGGACGATAGAATTCCCTCAGAATTATCAACCAAATGGACTCAATGGGTTAAAATTTTACCTGATATCTGTAAAATTAACATTCCTCGTTGCTATTTAAAAAATTTCGTCAACTATAATGAAGTCGATATACAACTGCACACGTTTGTTGATGCCAGCAAAGATGGATACGCAGCTGTGTGCTACTTAAGATTGAAAAGGGATGACACCATAATTTGCTCCATAGTGGGCTCTAAAACTAGGGTGGCACCTATAAAAATAACTTCGGTTCCACGGCTTGAATTAATGGCTGCCCTGATAGGGGCTCGTTTTGCTAAATATATTATCGATAATCACGATATTAAAATCTGCAAAAAATACTATTGGTCCGACTCAAAAACCGTACTAAGCTGGATAAACTCTGACCATCGGAAATATAATCAATTTGTAGCCTTCCGAATAACTGAAATTTTAGAATTATCTTCAATCAAGGATTGGTGGTGGGTCCCAAGCAAGCAAAATGTTGCCGACGATGGCACAAAATGGGCAAAAATTCCGACCATGACAGACTCCTGTAGATGGTTGAAAGGGCCAGATTTTTTATTTCAACCTGAAGAAGATTGGCCTAAAATTAAAGCTCCTCATGAGCCAACGGAGGAAGAACGTGCTCATCACTCATTTCCAGTTTTAAAATTGGACATTATAATTGATGTGCTCAGATTTTCGAAATGGAATCGTCTTTTAAGATCCACAGCCTACGCTTTACGGTTCATTTCGATTTGTCGCCGGACAATTACAAATCTACGCGGCGAGTTAACTCAAGAAGAGCTTCGAAAAGCTGAAATTACTTTGTATAGGCAAGCGCAGTCGGAGAAATATTATGCTGAAATTGCAGCTCTAAAACTGAATCAGGCTATACCAAAGTCAAGCGATATTTATAAAAAGTCACCGTATTTAGACAATGGCATTTTACGAGTAAATGGACGAATCGATAACGAGGATATTCCCTTGGAACATAAGCGACCAATTATTCTACCAAGAGAATGTTATATTACAAAACTCATTCTGATGAATATTCATGAAAAGCTACACCATATGAACCATGAGACTGCCATCAATGAAATTCGACAACAATTTTCAATTTCAAAGCTTCGGGCCACGTTTAAATCAACTGTACGTTCTTGCCAAATGTGCAAAATTAAAAAAGCTTTACCTCAAAATCCGCAAATGGCAAAATTACCAAGGGCTCGTGTCGCCTCACATATGGCACCATTTACATTCACCGGACTTGACTTTTTTGGACCCATCCACGTCACAGTTAACCGTCATACTGAAAAACGGTACGGCTGCTTATTCACTTGTTTGACGGTCAGGGCAGTTCACATTGAAGTCGCACATTCACTAACAACGAACTCCTGTATTCTGGCTATTCGTAACTTTATGGCACGAAGGGGAGCTCCACTTGAATTCTACAGTGACAACGGAACGAATTTTGTCGGCGCAGAAAAGGTGCTACGAGAGACTTTGGAAGATGTGAATAGAAACGAGTTAGTAAAGACTTTCACAACTACGACAACAAAATGGAATTTTAATCCTCCGGCCTCACCACATATGGGAGGTTCTTGGGAGCGTCTAGTACGTTCAGTAAAAACGATTTTGTATAAAATTATGCCTTCAAGACCTCCGAGCGATGAACTTCTATTAAGTATGTTGATAGAAGTGGAAAATGTCATAAATTCAAGACCTCTTGCATATGTTCCTGTAGATGAAGAGACTGAAGAAGCTATAACGCCAAATCACTTCCTAGTAGGAAGTTCTAGCGGACTTAAGCCGATGTCGTTTTGCAGTGATAGCGGCGATTTATTAAAGCGAAGTTGGCTATCTTCGCAACAATATGCCAACATATTTTGGAGGAAATGGCTAACAGAATATTTGCCATCGCTGACTTGTAGATCTAAATGGCACGACAGACCCAAACCTTTATGTCAGGGGGACTTAGTGATCATTGTTGACCCTTCTCTTCCACGTAATGTATGGCTGCGTGGGAAAGTCATGGAGACGAGATTGGCAAGTGATGGACAAGTTCGAAGTGCTAAAGTACTTACTCGACGTGGGGTTCTAGAAAGACCTGCAGCGAAGCTGGCGATTTTAGAAGTTGCTCCTGAACAGAAGTCTGGCTGCGAAGAAGTTTCTAGCCATACTGCGGGGGGAATGTTAGCGCCACTCCCAAAATCCCCCTGATTTCAGAACAATTTGGAAACCCTTTAGTAGTTAAGCTGAAATACATTTTTCTAACTGTGAATTGTTAAATTTAACGAAACTTAATTAATGTCTAGTTGCGTCCCTGAGCCTTCGCCATTTTAATTTGAATTTTTTACTTACAAGTTGGCTTAAACGCTGTGCCCAGAAGTCATTTACTAAAATAATTTTAAGAACTAATATTCTAGTGGTTTTCATACCAAAAAGTATGTATTTACCTCTGCTAATATTTTTTTTTTTTGTAATTTCTAATGAATTTGTTGTTATATAGGAATTTTAATGCAGGCATTACTTTGTGAAATAAATTCAATAATTTTATAAACAAGGTGTGCTCATTCAAAATCCCCTGGAAATCGCTAGTACGGCCTCTTTGCCTCCTCAACAAAGAAAATCAATACTTTCTGGATATGACGATTATTTGGCACAAAATCACATATATTCACACAACCAAAAAAATATGACGTCAAAAGAAAATCACTATTGTGTCGAGGCGGTATGTTTACCATGTGCCTAAACTTGGCTCATGACGTTATGGCAGAATCGACTAGCACTTACAGCTGGCGCCATCTATTGTAAAACAGCGAGAACTTGGTTGCGGCAGCTTAATTAATTTTAAAGTACAATACAAGCGCCATTTTGTTGAGTGGCTTCTACTCATCATTCAGACACCTTTTTGGTACACCTTTCCACATGTAACGTTTTGAAGCTGTCGATGAGCTTCAGCCTTCGTTTCCTTCCATTGGAAAAAGAAAATCAATACTTCCCGCATATGACTTCAGGCATATTCACTCAACTAATCGAATATGACGTCGAGAGACAATCACTATTGTGGCGAGGCGGTATGTTTACCATACGCCTCAGCTTGGCTAATGACGTTTAGGTTATGGCAGAATTAACTAGCACTTACAGCTGGCGCTATCTAGTGGCAAACAAACACAACTTAGTTGTGAATCTAATATGAGAGTTGCAATTGTCATTTTTCGTGTCTATTAAATACCATTATATATTTCTATAATTGTTGAAAAACAGTGAAAATGGTCATTATCCCAAAACTGGATTTAGTCCTTGTAAAAGCAAAATTTTTCCTCCAATCCATATTGCTTTCAGCCAGGACGATATACCGACCTATATTCCGGTAAGTGGGCATGGGGAAAATGACATTGCATGTCGATTTAATCGACCCGTTTACCAGTGAAAATGAGCACTTTTCAGGATTTTGCATTAACAGTCGTAATAATAATAACAATTTTGATACTGATTCAGTTCATGAAACCGGAGTACGTTTGAAAAATTTTAATTAAAAAAAAAAACAATATTTTTGAATAGCTGTTATCGTAAATTTAGAGAATAAATTAATGAAAGCTCTTTTACATTTTGCAGTTTGGCGATTGCCCTTATTCACTGCGTAGAAACGAAATTATGTTTGGTCTTAGTTCTGGCACAGATTAAGAAACGAAACTGCATAAAAGTATAAATCCATTTACCAATTCTCGAATCAAAATATCTGCTGCTATTTCGTATATAAATCAGAGTTCATTTTGTCGATTTTAAACGATACATTTGGTGGGAAAACTATAGAATGTGACTATACTGGTGGCCGGTATAGAAATTTATGTCAAATTGCAATGTCAGAGGCACAGTATAAATATGCATCTTTTTTGCATCTCTCATTGCTGAAAGTAAATCGGTATTTTTTTATGAGTCTGACAACTGTATGTGACACAATTTCATTGTCAGCACTGCAAACTAATGTTTCAAACGGGTCAACATTGAATTCTGGTCATGTCGCATTTATGGTATCCGAACTGTGCCCTTCTCTAATCTCGCTTTTGTCCATTAATTTTTATTGAAATGCAAAATTTAACGTAGTTGGCATTGATCTGATTATCTGTTTACCATTATCTGACCACTACCTCCTAAATTTTTAAACTTTATTTTGGTTCAAAACTTTGTACAGTACTGCTAAAAGTATTTCTTTTTTGAAAACCACAACATTGCTGAAAGTAAATCGCTACTTTTCTATCAATCTGACAATTGTATGTGATACTATTTCACTGTCAGTACTACAAACTAATATTTCAAACGTGTCTACTTTGAATATATGGTGTCCGAACTATCCGAACTGTGCCCTTTTCCAGTCTCGCTCCTGTCCATTAATTTTTATTGAAATGCGAAATTCAACGTAGTTAGCACAGAAGCGGTGTAATCCATATTATCTGATCACAATCTCCTAAATTTTTCAACTTTATTTTGGTTCAAAACTTTGTAAATGTGCTGCTAAAAGTATTTCTGTTCAATTTGCTGTTGTTAGGCAACACAACTTGAGAACAAATGTAAACTTATCTAATCATAAAACATTGTTATCGTATAACTTATGCGAAAATATCAATTAGAGAGTCATGATGTACACATTCATATTTCTCTAATGCGTCTTCACATAAACAGATGATTGGGGACAGTGGATAAGCGGCAACAATTGCAGCCAACACTGCCAGTCACCAACTGTTACCACACGCGCATACTCACCCACAATCGGCAGCCATGATGGCTACGATATGTACGAGTATGTGTGCATATACACATTTATTTACAGGAATCCATAGAAAGCAGAGGAACTATGCTTAGTAGCGCTTTGTGTCCTGTATCCGTTGACACTTAATCATCATTCATTCACACATACGCAGGATGCACACCGACACATTGTGACCGAGGAGAGTGAAAGGGGTCAGGCTGGAATGATACAATGGGATTAAACGACGTATGAAATGGAATCATGATTTCACATCATAAAATTATGATACAATACAGTAATATTGAACCAAATACAAAAGGATTCCATATGTGTGTGTGTGTGCGTGCATAAAACTTTATCAATGATTTTCCAGTTGTGTTGTGCAAATGTACGTTCGTATGTATTTGGGTGTGTTTGTGGTTTGTCCGTTGATTGTATTTGAAATGCAGATATAAAATTATTTAACATTTTGTCATTTCGTTTGAATAATGTGCATTTGGTTGAGCAGATTTTCGCATAAAATCATGAGCAATAAAATGTATAGAATGTTACGATTGCAACAATTGCCAATGCACGTAAATCAAGGGGTACCCGGCGTTGCAAATGACAACTTTTTTTTTCAACGGCATTATAAAATTTGAAATAAAATTATAAATGATTTTTATTTTATATTAGTTGTTAAATGAAAGCCAGTTATATCAGTTTAATATACTGACAACTAGCGGACATTTTGTGGCGCGATCGGGAATTACAATTTAACCAGTACGGAAATTTCAGTGAGATGAGCTGGCTTCCATAAATCTTCACCCAAAGTTCGTTTGTGCTGTTGCAAAAACTGCTTTGAATTAAATCACCATAAAAGTAGCAGTATAAGATCGTTCATTTGGAGAACGTAAAAAGGCTACAGATTTTTGCTAAATCGGTACCTTGAGGGGCGTGGCAGTGCAGTCCTTTATTTGCGATATTAAATGCCCGATGCGAGCTTAATTATACTGAATATAATGCGAATATAGGAATATATAAGTTAAATAAGGCAATTTGTAGAAGAGATGCCAAAGAAGGCGTGGTCATGTAGTCGATTTTTTCAAATTTTACCCAGCATAAGAACGCAATATAATTGACAAGAATCTAAGGAACTTCGAACTACGAATTAAGGATTACGATGGAAAGTCAAATTACGATGAAGAAGTCATTTTGTATGGGAGGTACCAGAATGGGCGTGGCAGTGTGCCCCATTTTCAAATTTCGGTAAAGAAGTCATTTTGTACGGGAAGTACCAGAATGGGTGTGGCAAGGGACAGAACTTAAAGGACCAAACGCTTGATACATATCAAATTTGGTCGAGTTTGGTAGCAACTGATTGAAAGATATGGGTGTCTGATAAGAACATATGGATTAAAGAGATCATTTGTATAGGAGGAACCAGAATGTACGAGGTTACCTGATAGAATTTTCTCCGATATTGTAAAGAATTGTAAAACAATGGAATGGATATAAATCTAAACTAATATGGCAGACTAGTTAGAAATGACAGAAAATTGATTGAATTTCGAAAAATCGGTCAATTTTTATGGGAGGTATCAGTATGGGTGTGTCAATTTGCTTCGATTTCATTGCGAGACCCTACTTTGGCAAGCTCTTAACCTGTGACAAATTTGTTACCGATCTGAAACAAAGAATACATAAGTTAAATTTATCAATTGTAGGAGAGGCACAGGAAGAGGTGGGATTAATCTGTCGATTTTTTAAATTTTACTAGAAATTATGAAATATTGTAACAGATCAATGTTTGGGTTGCTGTAGGTTAGGCATGAGAAGTTAGAGAAAGTAAATTGGCTTTCGGAAAATCGGTGAATTTACGTGGGAGATGCCAGGAAGGGTAGACCGATATATATCATTTAAAATCCCCAGCTACAACCTGAGAAAATAGTTGGCTGCGACAAGTTTCAAGGAGTTCCATAAAGATTTACGGCAGTTATCGTGTTGACCAGCCACCCAACAAAACCGATTAACATCGCTCCATTGACAAAGGACACTTGGTGCCTTAAACGCTTCCTTCTGAAAGTCACATTTTTGTCATATCATATGATATAAACCTTAATTTTTTTGGAAGAAGATATAAAAATTACTACAAACTAATCATTATTAATTACTTAAAATGCTTTAATTATTAATTATTCAAAATGGTTCCCTTGCATGTGCTCTATTAGTAACATTAATGAATCGCGATGCACTTAAACCAACGCTTTTCCTGTCCTCGCAACATCACAAATTGTCACATTGCGGGATAGACTGTAGTGCTCGCTGCGTTTAATGTAGAATCTATCGACTCAACACGATGTTCCAGGGCTCACCTTTTGAATTTAGAAAGTATAGCCAGAAGTCACATGGTGCCAAATATTCGTTCTTTTTATGAAAACTCACGGAGGACTAATGAAGTATATTATCTTTCTTTGTGTTTGGGCTAGAAACCACAAATACACGAACTATATGCTTGAGTATTTAACCATCGCTTCAGAGTTGGACGCTACTCTACATTGATATACATCGAAAGAACGCCACTGTTTGGTATGGATTGAGACCTGCAACATCAGGGGAAGGCGGTACCGATCGATGACATCAATTTCTTCTGGGCAGGTTCACATCTGAACGACATTCAACAGGACAGTGCTACATGTCACAAAGCAAATGTCACAATGGATATTTTGATTTTAAAATGAACATGAACTTGTACTTGGACTTGGACTTGGAATTAGACTTGGATTTGGTTTGGACTTGGACTTGGACTTGAACTTGAACTTGAACTTGAACTTGAATTTGAACTTGAACTTGAATTTGAACTTGAAATTGAACTTGAACTTAAACTTAAACTTAAACTTAAACTTAAACTTGAACTTGAACTTGAACTTGAACTTGAACTTGGACTTGGACTTGGACTTGGACTTGGGCTTGGACTTGGACTTGGGCTTGGACTTAGACTTGGAATTGGACTTGGACTTGGACTTGGACTTGGACTTGGACTTGGACTTGGA
>JAHXMU010026179.1:567506-581603 GCA_019455685.1 Philornis downsi
GGACTTGGACTTGGACTTGGACTTGGACTTGGACTTGGACTTGGACTCGGGCTTGGACTTGAACTTGGACTTGGACTTGGACTTGGACTAGGACTTGGAATGGGACTTGGACTTGGACTTGGACTTAGGCTTGGACTCGGAATCGGACTTGGACTTGGACTTGGACTCGGGCTTGGACTTGCACTTGCACTTGGACTTTCCTCGAAGAGGCGCTACCTATAACCAGCCGTGCTCAATCGAAATTGGGGGTTTCTTTCTCCTTGGTTATAGACCGAACCGCCAAACATAGGATTTAAAATTTAGGCAGAAATGAAAATGTTCTCGTGTCATTTAGAAAAAGCAGAGGCGATGGTGATATGTCCTCTGCTAGATCTGAACCCTCCCATCCCACCATGTGGTGTGCATTTTTCAAATGGCCGTTGTTGCGATAACTGAGTTTTCCCCTAACTTTTCGTAAAGGTAAACAAATTAAAGTTCCATAATTATTATAGATTTATTAAACTAGTGGAGTAATAGGTAACAATTAATCCTAACAAAACTATCCATGTTTAACAATAAAAAAATGTTGTAATATTAATAATAATAATGATAATGATAAAAATACTGAAGTACTAGAAACAAATTTACTAAGACAAATTCGTATAGATATAGAGTGATTTTATATTGATTGTATTAAAGTCATTATATTTTGGAAAGAAAATGAGAAAAAAAAATAATCGTAATACTAATCTTACATTTGGATAAACAAAAGTACGGTCGGTTAAAATTTTCATTTTTCATATTAAAACATTGGTTAAATTTCGAAGAGCAAACTCATTAACAATCCACCCGAATAATGATTTCATAATAAGTTAAATACATATTAGAAAAACTCACTATTTGTAAGTCCAGCGCTGACTTCAGGGTTGATGTCGCAGGATTTTGTTGTTTTCATGGCTATTTTCAAATATTAATCTTAGTAGATCCTATGCTTTTCACCTTTTCTGCTAGAAGGTTAATGTCTCATTCAAAAGAATATGAAATGTTTCTTCTCAACTAATGTTTACCGACTTTTAGATTTGAAAATGGACAGATGGTTCCCTTAATTATGACAAAACACAAAGGCTGGAAAATATTAAATAGATAAAAATTAAGACGAAATTATAAAAAAAACAAAGGAATTTATTTTGTCCGTTATGTTCATTAAGAAGTGGATAGTCCAAAATTTTCAGTTATTTCCATTTAAAAAAAAAATGACGTAAGGAATGATTTTTCCAGAATTTTGCATATTTCGATAGATATTCAGATTTTCTCCTGAAAAATTCATAGTTATTCTGTCCGTGAATTTAATAATACCAATTTTGTCCTGAATTGTGGTATTTTGTTCCCGATTTACAATTGAAGAAACGGATTGAATTCACCAGTTCAAATTCCAACAAGGTCAACCATCAACTTCGGAGGAGTTGTTAAGGGCCAATAATTCCAGTATTGCAAACGAAATGGCCTTTTCCTTCTTGCAGGAAATTCAGAAATTGGTCGTTCGTGAAGTTGGACCAGATTCACCTCAAATACAATTTATTCAAGAACAAGAAGCAATTGTGAGCCGAATATCAATATCACGTCTTCCCTTCCCTTCTTCTTTCCCAAAAAAAAAAAAAATATTTTTCAGCAGACCCAAAAAAAAAAAAAATTTACAGAAATTTCATAGTTACTAACAAATATTAATGCATGGCCTTCTTCATATTTGCTGTAATAATACCGTGAAGGTACTAGTTCTTATAATTCAATATAAGTCTTCATGTTCATGTTGCTCCTCGCAAGACTAAGGCTTAGGCTGAGACTTATACTGATATTTTGACTTAGACTTAGACAGAGACTTAGATTTAGGCTTATGTCATTGAAATTTCTCTTATGGGGGTTCCCCTAAGTACAGTTTCACGCGGATAAGCTACAAGTGACCGGTCTCCTCAAATTGTGTGGACACGCATCATCCAGAAAACTTACGACGGTTATTTAAACGGAGTCATTTGCCACAAATGTTGTCATTTATAGGACTTTAGAGTAAAATAAAAGTTTAACGACATGCAATATGTCATATACATAGTCCTGCCATATGTTCTGTTACACAATTTCCAGCGCTTATCGTTCAAAACTTCTTGCGTGAATAGAACCGTTAACTTTTTTTTCAGAACACATGCACTGATTAGTGAAGAATACTAGTCAGTTTGGTTTCAGTTTGCAATCTACTAACATGGAGTGGGGCGTTAAAGAGAATCGAGTCGGCGTAATAGCGTTGCATAAGTGCGGAAAGAGTGCTGGCCAAATTTCCGAGTTGCTAAAACCGTACGAGTGCGGTAGTAAAGGCAGTGCGTAAAAGAATTCGGAGAAATCCCCTTAGAAAGCAGAAAATCATGTCCAAGGAATTGGATATATCAAACAGATCCATGTCTAGGCTGAATCGGGATGATCTGCATATGAAAGCCTATCGTCGGTCCACGGGGCATCTTCTAACTCCTCAGCTAAAAAAAATTAGGCTGGAAAGATGCAAGCGACTTTTGCAGTGGCACGCGGACAATGGCCATGAAAGCATTCTGTTTACCGATGAGAAAATTTTTACCGTGGAAGAAGTTTTCAACAAACAAAATGACAAGATTTATGCCACTTCGTCTAAGGAAGCGAAAAAGTTGTTCAAAGGGTTCAACGTGGCCATCATCCCTCTTCCGTAATGATTTGGTGGGGGGTCTCCCACCATGGTGTCACATCCCTCTATTTCTGTGAAAAGGGCGTAAAAACTGGTGCAAAGGTTTCCCAAAAAGATGTGTTAGAGGCTGTTGTGAAGGGTTTGACCAATACCCTTTTCAATGGACGTAGATGGATCTTCCAACAGGACTCTGCTCCTGCGCACAAAGCTAAAACCATGCAGGAGTGGCTCAGAGTCAATATTCCTGGCTTTATAGCAGCAGAAGATTGGCCATCAGGGAGTCCAGATCTCAATCCACTGGATTATGCTTTGTGGTCAGAATTGGAGAATATGGCTTGCAAGACTCTCCACAGAAATTTGTGTAGCCTTAAAACATCATTAACCAGAGCAGCGTCCTCGATCTCCATGGAAATCGTACGTGCGGCTATAGCCCAATGGCCACACCGTTTGAAAGCTTGTGTTAAAGCATTTCGAGTGAATACAATTTTTTTTAATAACCAATATTGTCTTCTAATAAATGAAATAATTTTGAATACAATATGAATATTGTTTTTTTTTTATCGCGTTTTATATTTGTAACAGAACATATGGCAGGACTAGGTATATTCAAATTGTTTTAACATCTACTTTCCCTATTGGGAAAACCATCATTATTTGTGAAAAGATGGTGTTTTAACACCCAGACATACATAGTGATGAAGTGAAACACAGTTCGTCTTGCTGTAGGATAATTACTAAATCGGACTTTTGAAATATGATTCTTTCTCAGAACTCTTCTCATATTTTTACCATTTATGCATTAAATTAGGGTAGTATCCGGATGTACTTGATATTTGTGGGAAATGAGATAAATCATTTTTAAGGCGTCGCCCCATTTTTATAGGCGGTAAATACGTGGTACCAAAAATGCGATTTCTCACCGGAAAAATAAGTGAAGGCTATACACTAAGTATAGTCGGACGTCGTTCTTTACACGCTCACATAGTTGACGTTGAGTCGATACTTTATCAACTATCTGATAGCTCGCGAGTTTAGCATATGTTAAAATCGGTAGAAATGAAGCAACTTGCCCATGCGAGGACAAAGCCATCCTTGAACAAATTTGGTTTTTTTACTTATATCCCTAAACTTTACTCGCTAACTAAAATCAATATACTGTGGAATTTTTCAGATATGAGAAACAATCATCCCAGTTAATACGCTGTCGTTGTTGAAAATTATTCCAGCTAATATTTCACAGGAAAAATTGGCTACGTCGTTATATTATGCTTGATATTCGTTACGCCCAGCTACTTTACAACGAAAAGGAATATCGTTCCATGAGACTGCGTAGGTAAGATTCGACACGATTTTGAAGCCTGCCCAATTTTTCCCCTGCCCACTCGTTATTTTTAACAACACACTTAAAAAAAGAAAATTCACAGTTTTATTTCTGATTTCATTCACATCAATTCTGTTGCTTCATCATTTTCGAAATATTTACATGAAGATAAAAAATGACTGCGATTACATTCTTAATGCACTAGTGATTTCACTCCGGGTGATTCAATAAAAAAGACGCCATAATGTAAAAAATTGTCATCGATACGCCTTTAAGCCGCTTTAACATCGATGCAAACTTAAAGGATATTCATTACTACGATAAATAAGAAATCCTCTATTCGAATAGAGTTTCTTTCTTGGTTTAATTTGCCGATTTCATCTTTTTTTTCTCACGAATAGAAAATAAATCTTTTTGGCGATTTTAAAATTTAATTTTCTGCGGAATAAGGACGAAGAAAAAACATAAAGAAATCCCACCAAAAAATTGCTTTTCTATGATAATTTTTGTGTAAAACGTTTACGTCCATGAAATTAATAGCTTAAGAAATAGTAATCGGTTTTTCAAAACGAAAAAATCGAAAATCTACTCAAGATTGATGACTACTGCAATACAGGCAACCAGCCACCTCTGCACAGCAGCCGAAGAAGAAACCACAAATTTCGAGTAGAAAAAAGCAATTTAGTGAAGTGCACACACACGCATACATTCATCACTCACTCATTCATTCGCTCACTCATACACACTAATCCATATACATATATAAAACACGTTCACTGCAATTTGGATATTCGCCTCTTTGGTTTCTTTCATTTTAGTTTTATTCTCATCTTTTTAACACAATCAATTCAGCCAACCCAAAACCACTTTAGAAACGAAATGAAATTGTCAAACAAAAAATAGTGACAAATTTGTCATCAATTCTTTTTCTATCCTCTTTTGCATTTAGAACCTTTGAATGGCAGCAAACGAAACTCGACTTCCATAGACTGGAATTCAATTTGAAATTTGTGGAACAATTTTGTGAGACGGTAGGAAAGCTGTCGTTGAGGGCCGACGGGTGGGTGCAGTTAACACAACTATTAAACTCGAATATTGATGACTATTAAAATAATCGATCTCTTGTTTTTTTCTGGTTAGATAAGCAATTTGTTGTCGCAAGCAAAGTGTTGATGGGCAACCTTTTTTTTCGCTCTGGGTGTTTATTAGTCATCAGTTGTCCATTGTTTCATTTTCTACGTTTGGGAAATTAGAAAAATTGAGGAAAAACAAATTCATTTGCATTGGGGTCACCAGTAAAGTAGGCAGACATTTTTAATGTTAATCGCAGCCTGAGGATATGCAATATTAGGGGAAAATTAAATGTATCTTATAATAAATCAAGCAAATTTAAGAGAAATAAGAGTTCACAGTGAGCTTTATGGTTGGTTTAGCTGCAGGATTAGTTACATCCATATTGCCCAAACTGGAGACGCCTTCAGTTGAAAGAGAGGTCGTAATCTGTGCAAAAATATAATCCGTGGACCAAACATTTTTTCCTTGAATTGTTTGTAAAATCTTGATTATTGGTATTGGTATTTCCAAACATGGACATGGTATTTCCAAAATTTAGAACCATATTTAAAATATCCAGGGATGTTAAAAATTAAAAATTCGAATTCAACTATGAAGTTTTTTTTACAGCTAAGCTTGCTCCTTCATTTCTCCAATTAAAACTAATTTTTGATTTTACTTTTTTTTGTAATTGGCTTCAATATTAAACCAAAATCGTTTAAATAAAGTGTGGCCTAGTGAAATGTAAATCTATTTGCTGAGAATAGTTTTGCGCTTACAAGAAAAGGGAAGAGAGGGTTGACAATTGCGGTAGTACCAAACTTGTCAGTCCCTTTTCCTAGATAATCCAAGTTTACTTGGTTATCCCAGAAGGGCGTTGTCAATCGCCTTGTAATATGCCCAGTGTGTCGCACACCGTGGGTAAGGCCTTCACGGCGAGACTCAAGTAAAACCCTAGTGGACTTCTTGGTCGTTATTATAACTATAGTTATGTTAACGCACATTTACGTCAAACTCCCATTTTAAAATCCGATCCAATTTCCTGAAGCAGCGATTTCTCAGAATTACGTAATATCTATAAATAGAAATATACTTTTTGTTATTATATTATTGCTTATATCCTTAAAGACCAGGCTGTTGTCTGAGCACGCTTTAAAAATTCTGTGCATTTCGATAGTTTAATTATTTTAAATTAATTTTCTTAAAAAACCACAGATTATATACCCTCTGGTTGTTCCCTTTGTAACAACTAGAGGGCTTCTCTGAGACTCTATAAATAATACTCATTTCAGATTGTCGCTCACTATCGCGCCTATCGCAGGATAGAAGTCGCATTGGCATACAAATATTGCAGTTTACATTTAAAATTGAGTAAAGTCTGCCAAGAAAAAAAAAAAAAATTTGGCCATACAAGGACTGACTTCACCTCTAAAAAAAGGATGTTTTTCAGAACAAATTCAACAATGTAGCTGTTTATTCCTTATCTAAAACAATCTGTGACCTCAGAAAAGGAACCATCTCTTAATCACTGTAGTTATTGAAAAATACTAAAATATCCAAATTTTAACCGGAAAAAAGGATTTTAAATCGATTTGTAATGGATAATTGGAGTAATGATATCTGGTCATGAACGTAAATTAAATTAGTTCGGCATGCATAAGCTTATACAAACAAGGGTTAAAAGCATTTTAAATACTTTTTTCTGACATTTGTGTTATGTATTCATTAACTCATAATAACTCATAAACATACACATATGGTCGAAAAAATAAATACACCTGCTTATTTTTGCAATTCTTTTTTATACAAATAGCCTTAATAAAGTAATACCTTTAAAAGTAAAAACAAAACCGGGGCTTCCCCGCTGTGAGTTAGTTTTGTTCAGGTGTGATTTCAGTACTTGGCCAAAATAATAAATACATTACTGAATTCATTAATATTTTTGCAGTCTGCTTTAGTCTTTTTGGAAAGACTAGTTATTTTACTGTTGTTTATCTTTATTCATAACAAAATATATATGTATTGTTAAAAAAAATTAGCCATGGGTCGAAAAAGTCATTGTTCTCCGGAGGAGAGAAAAATTGTTTCGAGATCTAGAGAAAGTTGCTAAAGTCTTCGTTCTATAGCAGAAACTACATATGAATCGGTCGCTATTTTTTGTACGAAAGCCTAAAAAGCCCGTCGAAACTCGTGGAAAACTCAAAAAAAACTTCAAAAACAACAGATATCCGTATTGTAACACCTGCGAAGAAGGGCCCGTTTGTGTCTTAAGAGCGATTTCAGCAGAAGTTGGAAATGTTATTTCATCGCGAACGGTTCGTCATTATTATTCACAGTTATTTCTATCAAAATGGAAAAAATTGGAAATGTAATTTTGTAACGGTTCTTCGTTATTATTCACAGTTATTTCTATCAAAATGCTTGAAACTATTCTGATGTCGCGGACTGTAATTATTTGAGTCTGATTTTTCGTTTCTAAAATGTATGAAATATGAAGACAATTATGCTGAACAAATTAACAGGCTGTTTTTTAAAGAGTTATACAGGTCTTTTATAACATACGATTAGTACAGAATTATACAGGGTTATCCATTTTTCGTTTTGAAAATAAAATTAAATAAAACACACCTATTGCTATGATTTCGACGAGACTTTTATTTTTGTATAATGCTTGGACTTTGCCATTATCTACGAAATGCAATGCAATTTAAATGACTGCCTCTGGATTGATTTCAACAGTGGATCCATTAGAGGTAATTTTGGAAAGAAATACGGTCCAATGACACGTTCAGACCATAATGCGCACCAAGCAATCGCTTTTCTGCATGAAAAGGCTTTCCCACTATCACTTCTGGGTATTTCGAACCCCATATGCGACAATTTTATTTGTTTGCTCAACAACCGAGTGAGAAATGAGCTTCATCGATGAACGAAATTTTGTTCGATTGAAAGCCCACGTTCCAATCTTCACTTCAGTAGTAAGTTGTAACTATTTTTTAAATATTTTTTTATTAAAAGGTCCATATTTGCAAATGGCTAATCTTTCACTGAATAAATAACATTACAGATGACAGGTATTTGACAGCTGGCAGCCTTGCCAGTTATAACTAAATTTAGAAAATTAATTGGAGAACGATTCGTTTACACCAGGTGGTCACAAATTCATGCTCCTTTTGCGATTCGTTTCGATTTATTTTGACAATTTCTTTCCTAAGATAAAAAAATGATGAGACGCCTTGTCTCTCTGAATGTGCCGCTTATTGTTGTGTTGAAAAGAACGTAGAAAGGTAATATTTTATCATTTACTCGTATATAACAAAAAAAAGTACTTGGTAAGAAAATGTGTTTTTCTCTGCCATTAACAAAATGATGGGTTTACATTCGTTTGCGTTAAAAAATATGAATAGAAAAGTTACATGGAAGAATAACAAGCGAATAAGTTAACTTTGTTTTAATTTGTGCTCAACATTTAAACACACTTAATTCAAACATTCAAAATTTTGGTAACTAAAACAAAAACAAACCCCACCCCGTACAAAATAATACGTCTTTGCGCTCTTAGAAGATGAAATTTTGAGAAGACCCTGTCAAAACTTAACACTCGGACGTTATCAGAGACGAATATTAAATAAAATTTTTCGGACAAAGGGCAGAAGACAATGTTATACATTTTGCATAAAATCAATAACCATTAGTTTAAGAGAGGTATGTTCTGATTTGCTTTCGTCCGTAAAGTGTAAATGGAATAACTGAATATTTTCACCACCAAATTACATTGGATGTTTCAGGCAACATCTCATTCATATAATGGCATAAAAGCTTCATTTTCACAACTATGGCAATTTTAAAATATTTTGCAACAATACATCACATCTAATGTACGTAGTTGTAATAAACCAATTAGCTTTTGACCAATTAATATCCAATAAAAAATAATATCTATCGATGTAATCAAATCTCAAATAACCTTCCGGCCTTGTAAAAAGACATTGTCATGATGTGTATAAATAAAAATATTTAAATGACATTCATTCATGTGATTTCTGCTAAAAGTTATATTCTGTTTTTAGCAAACAATAATGCTTTTATGCCTCAAATATATATATTAAAATTTGTTGGAAACATTAATTAAAGAAAAAAAAAAACACGAAGGTAAAATACTAAATTCATATTTTTAGTTCAATCACTTGAAATTCATAAAATTCATTTTGATTTCTTGCGAAAACAACAATAGCAAAATCAACTTGAATTATTGAATTGAATTAGTGTCTGCTTGAATAAACGTAGCAGCAGAAAAAGCAATATGGCAGGCCTAATATAAGGTGTCACTTCGAGAATATGATTGGTAGCTTCAATTGTAGCTAATATGATATTTGAAGGCACGACCATCCACAGAGTATCATATGCGAGATGCGTACCGATCCCATCACTAAACATAAAACATGAAAACATGTAGCGAAATTCAAAAGTATCAAGTATTTACTTCATACTTTTGAATTCCATTCCCACACTCTCCTAAAATGCAACGTAACCCACCAGTTGCAGTCATTCCATTGAATGCAAAAGAGTATTTCACTTGTAAGCTATTCGTAAGTTAGTCTTAAGATTGAATTCAAGTAACAAAGACAAAGGCCTAAAGGTTCTTAATTCATTTATTTCTATTCAAGTTTCTCTAAGGTTGACTCTGTAATTTCAAAGCGGACTATCACTTTAAAGACGTATTCGCACTTTTCAATATACAGGGTGGCGCAATAGAAAGTGCATATTTAAAAAATAGATTAAAAAATAAATACAAAAGGTATGGTTAAAATAAATCTAAGGCATTGTAGAGTAATAAATGGAGTTTATTTTTACAAATAACATCATCTAAATGGTGACCCTCTCTAAGACGGCACTCCTCTAACCGCAAACGAAAATTATTGAAAACTTTCTTCAGTAATACTGGTGTAATGGCTGCCATTTCACCACGGATATTCTCCTTGAGCTGAACGATGTTTCTTTCATTATTACTGTAGACTTTGTGTTTGAGGTATCCCCACAAAAAAAAGTCAAGAGGCGTCAAGTCTGGACTACGTGGGAGCCATGGGATATCACCTCTTTTCGAAATCAGTCTGCCAGGGAACATCTGCTTCACCACCGCCATGGAGTCATTTGATGTGTGACAGGTAGCTCCATATTGTTGGAACCAAGTTCTGGAATTCACTATTCTTGAACTTTCAATTTCTGCAGCCAAAAATCCGTCCAACATCTCAACATAGCGTTCCGTATTAACCGTAACGTTTTGGCCCCGCGCATTTTCGAATAAAAAAGGACCAATTATTCCTCTGCCAGAGATTGCTGCCCATACTGTCACTTTAGGACTATGCAATGGTTTCTGGTGTTTGATTTTGGCATTTTCACTGTTCGTGTTTTACCAGTAACGACAATTTTGACGGTTTACGAACCCATTCATAAGGAAATGAGCATCGTCAGAGAAAAGGATATTGTCAAAACTGGAAAATCGATTAAGCATTTCATTAGCAAATGCGAGCGTTGCTATGAAGTCAGACTCTTTCAATTCTTGTATTAATTGCAGCTTATATGTATATGGATGCAGTTTAAGATCCAATGTTAAAATTCGTTGCAAACTTCGTCGCGATAATTGTAAGACAGACGATCTCTTGCGAGTCGACATTTGTGGATTTCCTCGTACTGACTCCATAACTCTCTCAACATTGTATTCGGTCTTAGATGTTCTTGGGCGACCATTTGCTTATGGTTTAAATGTTGAACCGGTCTCTTCAAAACGCTTTACCCATATTTTAATTAAATTAGCACTCGGAGCTTCACTAATTCGCCGTAGTCCATATTCAGCACAATATAGTCGCCTAGTAGCAATATATGAACGAGAGTTCTCGTAAAATGCGCGCACGCAAAATGCGCGACGCTTCCCGTCGAAGTGATTCTTAGTGACTAAAACTTCACGAGCCCGCCAACCCAACGATGTAGGCGCCTGTCGATAACCAAAGGCTTTTCTATATGAGACGAATAATTCGCCTCAAGAGAAGCTAGTCAAAGTCGACTGGACGAGTGTTTCTATGGGAGGCATGATAAAAACGTGAACAAGTTATCGAATAATACGGTGCATAGTTGATAGGTCAAGAATCAGGTCGTTCGATGTTAGATAAAGTTCTCAATTCTATGAACGGTGGGATTCATTTCATATATAGTGGGGCGCATCTATTGTGCTACAATAAGAAATTAAAGTAATTTTATTCTAATCAATGTATTTCATTTATTTCTGTTTTATGGTATAGAAAATTCAACTTTATTAAATACATATACATATATATATATATATACATATATATATATACATATATATATATATATATATATATATATATATATATATAGTAGGGTGGCCCTTATTTTTCAACTTTCTAAGAATTTAACTCCCAACACCCTATCTTGTTCCAATCAACAAAACAGGGATATGTGCAAAATTTAAGCTCAATTGGGTAATTGCAAGGCGACCCACATCGGCGATGAACTTTTAAAATTTTCAAAATTTCATGTTTTTAAAGGCTCACAACTTTTGTTTGCCATAATTCGAGAGCCCCTAGTTCGATTTTATTTAAAAAAATTAGGAACTACAATACCTTTAATCTATTCCTATACCATTTCTCAACATAGTTAACAGTTTCACAGTTAAAAATACATTTATGAACAAAAAAAAAATTATATTTTACTTAAATATTTTATTATTACACAGGGTGATATAATGAAGCTTTTACAGTTGGTATGGGAGAATCGTGTCCAAAGGCGGCGAAGACGGTTCCATCAGCGCATTCCATTGGGATGCGCATGGGATTATTTTTATTGATTATCTTCAGAAAGGGAAAACCGTCAATGTCGAAATTTGTAATAATTTATTGCAGCATTTAGGTGATAAAATTGTAGAGAAAGGGCCGCATTTGACGAAAAGGTGTTGTTTCATTAAGACAATGCTCCAGTTTACACATCCACTATTGCGATGTCCAAAATTAATTATTTAAAGTTCGAACTGCTTCATCACGCATCTTATTCGCCAGGTTTAGTTCCCACGGACTATTTTCTATTTCCAAACCTGTAAAAATGGCTCGGGGGTAAAAGATTTGCCAATAATGAAGAAGGGTTGGACAGTTTTTACTTTAAACAGGTTATAGAAGCTGTTGAATATTGCTGGAAAAAGTGTATCAAGCTAAAAGGAGATTATCAGGTCTGTTCTGTAAATCACGTGATTTCATATCACATGCCGTTTTGAAATCACACGTGTGATTTTTTCCCGTTCTGTAAATCACACGATTTTATCTTTTTCGATGTGATTTTATTTTTCGAAATCACAAAACAACAGCTGATTTCTTGACTTATTTTGTTCTGATTTAATTAAGATTATCAAGTAAGTAAAAAATTTTACGTTTTTAAGTTGAAAAAATCAAAAAAAAGTTTAACTTAAATGCCGGGTGCTATATTTTTTGCTCTCGAAAATTTGCGAAGGACGCAATTAAGCAACGAACGCATAAGGAAGAGAAAATTGCGCGATTTATCCAACCCTATGGATGCAAGCGAAAAATGGTAAGTAAATGAAACTGATGTAGACATTAAGTTTATAAATAAAGTACTTTTTTTTATATCGTTATACAGGCTGAACAAGAGAGCTTTCCAAATGATTTTGGACGATTTATCACCACTTCTGACAACGAGTTCCATTCCACCAAGTATTCAGCTTGCCACTGTACTTAGATTTCTTGCAGTCGGGTCGTACCAAGCAGTGGTGGCGAACGATATCAATTTAAGCCTGGGACGCTCAACTTTCTGCAAGATCTTGGGGCAAATGTTAAACCTGGTGGAGGAAAAGCTATGCCCAACATGGATAAAAATACCTTTGGGTTACCATGCAGAAAGTGCTGCTAAATCGTATTTTTACGAAAAATTTGGTATACCCGGAGTTATCGGTTGTGTTGATGGTACCCTCATCCGAATAGAAAAGCCACCTTCCGATCATGCTCTGTATTTCAGCAGGTATTTAGTAGGAGGCCCTGAAGCATTCAGCTCTTTCGCAAGTTCCTCCCACAGCTGCTCAAAAAAAACTTTGTCACCTTTGACAAAGCCTCGTGCCAGGTCTTTGTGCTGCTCCATAAATCGAAGAAAAATTTCAATCTGCGCACTGTTCTTGTGTTGTCCCCTAAAAAAGCGATTCATTTAATTAATTTTCTTTTAAATTACATTTATTTGAGCTAAAATACTTACATCTTGAAAAAAATATTACTTCTTTATTCAAAAACATTCACTAACAGACAAATTCCGCGAAAAAGCAGCATTGCCACAGTTCTCAATTGGTTTCCGTTGCCATTTGCTTAAGGTTTATGGAGTTTTTCTTTGAATTTAACTATTTAACTATTTTCTTAATAACATCACAAATAATCAACTTTAGTCTGAAGTATTTTATTTATTCAAATAATTAAAACTTACTTTTTCATTGCCACAAAATTTTGTTGGTCTGGCAAGCATTGATTAAATCTTCGAAAACTAAATCAGCTGATGACCTCAAGCAAAAAGAAATAACAAGCAAATCACAAACAAATTCACAAAACAGATAAACAAAAGGTAGTGTCTCAAAAATTGTTAATTTTAGCGTTTTTATTGCGCTAAATGTTTAATTTTACTACATAAATTAAGAAATAACACATGCTGTTAATAAATTAAGCAATTTATTTTAAATTTCCCATAAAAGTATTCGTAAAAATAAGCATGTGATTTGAAATCGACAGGTGCTTAGCTGACCGGTTTAAAATCACAAAATTTCAAAAAGTTTGTTGTGCAGAACACCATTTTTGTGATTTCAAATCACTTTTGTGATTTGTGATTTTCAGAACAGGCCTGTACAGGGTTGCCCATATTGGACGGACCCATGTTTAAAAAAAAAAAATCAAAGAAAAAAATAAAAAAAAAAATGGCGGTTGGCAATCTTATTTATTTAATTTGTTCCAAGTAGATTTGTTTACATCAATTTTTGAATATG
>JAHXMU010026179.1:586603-616976 GCA_019455685.1 Philornis downsi
GTTATGGCGTTGCCAGATGGGTCCGTCGAATATGGGCAACCCTGTATTGGTCTCCTTCATGACCCAACAGAGTGTGTTGGGATTCCTGGGGCCATCATTGTCATTGTGTTTTTTTCTGTGTGCATATATTTATACATGTTATAATCATGTTACCAAATAATAACCGTAATCAAAGCTTTTGTCCAAAACAACTGAATGGGCCGACATCGAAATAACAAACCTAAAAATTTCCGTTATGATTATAAAAATTACTAAAATAATTTATAATTATTATGTCAACCATTGTGCGACCTTATTTATTATAACGCAGAAAGTCACAGTGCTGATCATTTATTAAATTTTTCGGAATACAAATAAGTCTCCCCCGTTTTGCTCATAAATTAGTCATCTATTCTAGAGAACGATATACTATGTATTAAACAATGTACGAGGTGTGATCAAAAAATAACCGTTATTTTCAAAAAGTATTTATTTATTTATCAATAACTATCTTATCCCCTTCAAAGTAATCCCCCTTAGATATAATACACTTATGCCAGCGTTTTTTCCAATCCTCGAGACATTTCTGAAACGCGTTTTTTGGTATCGCCAACAGCTCCTGTTTCAATTTTTCTTTTATCTCCTCAATCGTAGCAAAACGCTTTCCTTTCATCGGTGTCTTCATTTTGGGAAGAATACGGTGGTTGAGGAATGATTGCGGCATTGATTGTTTTTGGCCAAAATCTAACGCACAACATCGATGTGTGAGTTGGTGTGTTATCATGGTGCAAAATCCATGATTGGGTTTTCCACAAATCTGTGCGTTTCTGACGAATTTTTTGAGCGCAAACGCCGCATAACTTCTAGGTAGTGTTCTTTACGGTAGTTTGACCTTGTGGCAAGAATTCATGATGCACCACGCCATTGCAATCGAAGAAAACAATGAGCAAAGCCTTCACATTTAACCGAACTTGACGTGTTTTTTTCGGTCTTGGCTCTTCTGGACGCTTCCATTGGGCTTTGGTTCCAATGCCATAACTATGCACACATGATTCGTTACCAGTTATGACCTTTTTGAGGAAATCTGTTTCATCGTGAAACAGGAAATCTGATGCGATGTTGTTTTTGCTCAAAATTTAGAAATTTTGGAACAATCTTCGCTGCCGCACGTTTCATGCCTAAAACATCCGTAAAAATTGCTTAGCATGAGCCGAACATCACCAGCAACCTCTCTAATAGTGATTCGAAATCATTTTCTTCACTGCTTCAATGTTTTCATCGGTTGACGTGGTCGGGCGACCAGGACGAGCATCGTCATTGACATCTTCTCGACCTTTCTTAAACCGGTTATACCACAATTGAACTTGTGTTCTGCTCATAGTAGATACGCCAAACGCCACAATCAACATTTTAAATGTCCCTGTACATTTAATTTTCTTTTTTTACACAAAACTTAATACAGTTTCTTTGATCCATTTTTCGTATAGTAAAAAATCAAAACACGACTAACCTTTTTATCTGTCAAAAACAAACTGACAATCCGAAATGGCTGATAATGTCAACATATATAACGGACATGTGTACCAACATAACAGAAAAAAAATACGAAAATCGAAGATTCGTAACTCACGAAATTTGAAAATAACGGTTATTTTTTGATCACACCTCGTATTGGCGATCTTTAGCTAACAACTTTTTCTTTCTGCCAGCATAAGAACATCGCGTCGATAGAAGTCTTCAAATTTTAAGACTATCGACGAATCGATATAATTTTGGGTTTCTTCATTCATTCATTTAGTGGTTTCAAAACAGCCGGTCTGGCAAGGCTATCAGCTGTAAAATACCTGTCATCTGAAGTGTTGTTTATTTAGTGAAATGTTTGCCTTTTACGAACATGCATCTTTTAAGAACCGAATAATATGTAAAAATTGTTGAAATTTACTATAAAAATGGCGATGCAAACGTGGGCGGTTTTCGTGCATTGCGGGATGGTTATGGTCGTCATACTGAGAAAGGAATTGACAAGATTATTAAGGAATTTGAAGAGACTGAAAGCGTTTCAGATGTGGTCAGATGTGGCCGAAAATGTAGCTCCTGTTATTGAAAGTGTGGCGGATAATTCGAATTTGTCGATCCCACAGCGTTTTCAGTGATTGAGCCTATCTTACGGTTCATAATGGCGAATTTTGCATTTGGATTTTCACCTTCCTCCATATTGAGTGTAATTCACGCAACCATTCAAGCGGGCTGACTATTCACAGGGGCTTAGATATGCAGATTAGGTGCTACAGCAACAGGCTTTCAATGCTTATTTTTCGAGCAAAATTTTCCTCAGTGATGAAGCTCTTTTCTCACACAGTGGTTACGTCAGGAAGCAAAATTGTCGCATTCGAGTATATGGAAAAGCCATTGCATTCGGAAAAAGTGACTGTTTGGTGCGTTTTATGGTCTGAAGGTGTTATTGTGCCGTATTCTTTCGAAAACAACGCTGGAGGAATCGTGATAACCCACTTTTTTTGGCCTGAAATTGAATATTATCAGCTGCGTGATACGTAATTTCAATGTGGCGTTGTCATGAGCCGCGCAACTGGACCGATTTTGGCTTTTTTGCATGAGAAGTTTCCACAGAGCGTAATTTCACGTTTTGACCACGTCATTTGTCCGCCGATATCATTCGATTTGATGCCGTAAGACTTTTTGTTTTGTGGATATACATCAAAGACTTTGTGTGAATAATCACCAAACATTGGAGCTTTCGGAAACCAACATTCGTCAAGTAATCGTCGAGGTAATGCCCGAAATGTGCGAAAAAGTAATGGACAACTATCTCAAAAGGATTCAATGCCGCAACCAATCCAGAGGCGGTCATTTATATGACATTGTACGAATATTTCGTACATAATGGAAAGCATTATAATAAAATAAAAGTTTCATCAAAATCATAGCTTTATGTGTGTTTTATTCAACTTTATTTTGAAGCGGATAAATGGATTTCCTTTGTGATGTGCAATGCTGATCAAACAGGCCATGTCTCATCGTTCAGAAAAGGTGACAGTCGGAAAGGGCAATGTCTAATGAATAGAGCGGATGGTGAAAAAATTTCCTATTGAGGGTTCCCAATTTGGTTTTAACCGGCGTCACAACATACAAGTATAGTTTTGCGATGTCTTGAGTGGTTTCGCAGTTTTTCTTGGATGTTTGGCTCAGTATCATCAATTATTTTCGATAGAGAGATAGAGTTTCAGCAATAGTTTCATTCGATTTAGGCAACTCATAATGCATGACACCAACTTGAACGCATTAAATTCAGAATAAGAGTTTTGTTCCATGAATATCTGGTGACCAACCATATTGAATACTCACTGAATTTGGCGGCCTCTCCCATATCTTATTCATTTGTTTGTTTTAAATTCTAAGAATAAAAATGCGAGGCATTGTCGTGCTTCTTCTGATATCTCCCATTAAACTGAAGAAATTTATTGCATTTTCATTTTCCGATGTAAATCATAATTACTTACGGAAAACTACGCCTTCTACCGTATCTCCTACACAAATTGCAAGACTAAACTCGTATACTTTAAGACTCATATTTTACATTTAATCTACTAAATTCAGTGTAACTTAGCATCTTCATATCTAAATCGTCATTTAGTATAAAATAGCTCGAGGGCGTGTTCTTTGGCAACTGAGGCAAAAACCGTCAATGTGTTTGAGAAACCGCCCTCAGACTAACCTTGGCACAAGATAGGATATTGCATTGTATCTGAAGAAAAAGATGCTGCATACATGGCAATACTGCAGCCAACTGTAAAGCAGAGAAACACTGCATTTTTAAGCAGAGGAAGCGGTTGTAGACGGAATGATTGAGAGTAATTATTTAAAGATATATGAAATGAAACAAGACAAGTGCGTTTGTGATGTGCTATTATATGACCAAAGAATTGACAAATTATACTTACTAATAACCTTCCTATTGCTATTAAGTACGACATATAATGTCATTTTAATCACCGCCTCTGGATTGGTTGTAGCAATGGCTTCTTTTGATGTAGTTTTCGACAACTTCTTCGCATATTTCGGGTGGTATCTTGGCAATATCTTAACGAATGTTGTGCTTCAAATGCTCCCACGTTTGGAATTATACACGTAAACATGGTCTTTAACGTAACCCCACAAGAAAAGTCTGACGGCGTCAAATCGCATGATCTTAGTGGCCAATTGACGTTGCCAAAATGTAAAATTATGCTTTCTGAAAACTTGCCATGTAATAAAGCCAACATCGATCGTGTCGTGTTTCTCTTATTGGAACCATATATAGTCCAGTTTATAATCTCCAATTGCAGGCCAAAAAAAGGGGATTATCATGAGGCCACTTTGAATTGAAGGTAATGGTTCCTCCAGCATTGTTTTTGAAAAAATACGGCCCAGGAACACCTCCAAACCATAATGCGCACCAAACCGTCACTTTTTCCTGATGCAATGGCTTTTCCACAATCACTTATAGGTTCTTCGAGCCCCATCTGAGACAATTTTGCTTGTTGGCATAACTACCGAATGAAGAAAATTTCATCACTGAAGAAAATTTTGTTCGAAAAATCAGCATTTAAACTCTGTTGCTGTAGTATCCAATCAGTATATTTACGGCATTGTGAATGGTCAGCCTGCGTTAATTGCTGCGTGAGTTGGACTCTGTATGGATGAAAGTGCAAATCCAAATGCAAAATAAGCCATAATAAGCCCCGTAAGATAGGCCTAATTGCTGAGAATGCCCTGGAACCGACAAATTCGTACTATCTGCCACACTTTCACTAACAGAAGTCATATTTTCGGCAGTGCGCACATTGTGATGATGCACAGACCTAACTACATTTGCAACGCTTCTAGTCACATTATATCGATTATGACGTTTTACGTTTGAATCACCACTTTTGTAGTGAGTTCTAACCAACCAAGTTGGCAAACATTTCACTAAATAAATAATACTCCAGATGACAGGTATTTAACATCTGACAGCTTTGCCTGATCGACGTTTTTGAAACCGCTTAATATACATATATAACTCTGTATATACCCAAAGAATTGCCGAAATATACTCACTGCTAACTTTCCCAAAACATAAAATACTTCAGTGTTGAATGAGTATTTAGGAACTGTTGCTGCATGTCTGAAGGAGACGAAATAGAATTCTATTTGTTTATTTCACTGTGTATTATTATTTTTATTATTTTTTTTTTTATAAATTAGACGTTTGACATTAAACTACTTTAAACCGACAGCTTCTTTCGAAGTTGAATTCGGAGCTGAGAATCTTAGAACAGTGGTGCTTTAGTTGGAATTTCTCCATTTTCTTATTGCATACGCTAAAAACATTACAACAATCTACTTTATAATAAGTTTGACAAATTCTCAACCTGGCATTCATCTAAAGAAGCTGCTCATCTTAACAAAGTAAACTTGTATTGCTCGTTATTAACTTTATTTCACTCCCCATCAGATGGCAAAAACGAACTCAGAAGAAATAAAGCACTGAAGACGTAGGAAGAACCATAGCAAAGTGCATAAAACTAATAGCATAGAGTTTGCAATGTTGATTTCATTTCCTGAAATTACCATAATACGAGCGTATCAGAAGCGCATAAGAAGCATCGCATTACATGTGTAATACTCTGCATATCCTTCGGAACAGGCACTCAAACACCAGTGCCGTTGTCACCCAGCCCGTAAGCGTGAGCGCGTACGTGGGTATGTAAGTTAAGGAAGAAAATTTAATAAGAAAATTAATTTGTATGGCATGTACTACGGGATACTCTATGTATGTAGGTAAGTTTATGACTAACAAGATAAGTTTCTGCATCTGTTTGTTGATTGCTTCTAAAAGGTGGATGTGTCAGCCAGGTGTGCCTGTGCAAATTTTGGCGTTGTCGCCAATGGTGGTGGCAGTGCGAAGGTAAACATGGAATGACATGCATATTTTCCAAGGTGAATAAATAAAACTGCTTTATGAGTATGCAATTGAGTGACATTTGTGCGTATGAGTTGTATTTATTAAATCGCAATTTTATTATTACACATCTGCACAGGTGCAACGTAAAATATGGTCGGATATTAAGTTTGTAATGTGCGCAATTTTAAAATGAGCGAAACACGGATACGTTATTAAACATGCATGTAAATGGTGGATAATTTAGGGGGTTCTTTTCTAAAATGCATTTAAATTAAACAATCAATGATTACTACTTTATAAATAAGAATAATCCTAACGATTATTGGCGTGGTCACTGATTCAGTTCATGTTTTATGGCTCATTAAATCATTTAACACCATTAGATAGCGACTACTTGATCGTCCAAATTGATACCGATATATATCTCAATTAACGCTCATCAAGACTTTTGCCAAATTTGGTATTAAATAACGACTAGGTCGTTATTTTAAGACCTCATAATCTTGGTTTTGATTATAGAAAGCATCTCAAAATTTTCGTGTGGAGATTACTGTGAAATTAGTATAGTTTTATTTACCACTTTCACGGGATTTTACCGAAAAATAGCGCTAAACTAGAAAGTGTAAATATATAGGGAGGTTTTTTAAGATTTAAGTTTTTCAGGTTGGCAGCACTGGTTGGTAATGGCGTCCAAATGTCATCTGTCAAAGTGAAAAGTGTTCAGTATACTCTGCCATTTCATCATGGAATGACGAATGACCTACCACAACGTCTAATTTTTGGTGAATGGGCCTTACAAAAGCTCAATGAAAATCCGCTGTTTTATCGAAAAAATGTGTTCAGCGATGAGGCTCATTTCTTGTTGAACGGATACGTAAACAAGCAAAACTGTCGCATCTGGAGTGATGAACAACCACCTGTCATACATGAATTACCGATGCATCCCGAAAAAACGACTGTCTGTTGTGATTTATGGTCTAGTGGCATCATCGGTCCATTTTTCTTCGACCGGCGACCGTAGAAGAAACGTTACCGTCAACGGCGAACGATATCGAGCCATCATACGTGATTTTTTTTTTTGCCTCAACTGGCTGAGTTGAACTTGGTTGACATGTGTTTTCATCAGGACGGTGCAATATGTCACACTGCTCGTGAAACAATGGATATGTTCAGGGATGAATTTGGTGAGCAGCAGTTCTCTCGATTTGCTCCTGTGAGTTGACCCCCAAGATACTGCGATTTAACGCCTCCTGATTATTTCTTGTGGGGTTATGTCAAATCATTAATCTATGTGGACAAGCCGAACACTACTGAAGTCTTACAGGATAACATAACACGCGTTATTCGTGGAATACAGGCCGAAATGCTCGAAAAAGTGACGAAAAATTGGACCTTCCGAATGGACATTTTGAGACAGAGCCGCGGACAACATTTGCATGAAATTATCTTTAAAAGTTAAATGGCAAAGACTAATTTGTCGATTCCAACAAAAAATTGTGATATATGATGCGAATTTGCGTGTTTTATTCGATTTTTAAAAAACTACGATTAAAAAATCACCCTATAGTACTAAAAAAAGTGAAAACCTTTCATTAATGAGCGTAGTCCTTTCATATTAACACATCGGCAATCAATATAATGATTCTTCTGTTTTGCGATGCCTTTCTCTGTTGGAAAGATTTGTCTAAGCTTTTGAAATATGCTTCGGTTTCCGCAATAACCTCATCGATTGATCCAATTTATTTCCAGCAGCGTCATTTTTAGGTTCGCAAACAAATTATTATCGCTGGCAACCAGATTCGAAAAACATGGTATACGATTCAGCAATTCAAACATTAATTCGCCTTTTGGCGAAAGGTCTCTGTTTTTATTTTTGCACTAGCTGACCCGGCAAACGTTGTTTTGCCTTCAAAATGTTAATGTGGTAAAAAAAATTAATTGCAGAAATCTCATCACCAACGCCATCTATCACTTCAAATAAAACCTTTTAAACCTTCCGAAATATTCTACCAATAATATAAGACCAAAATGAGCCAATCGGTCCAACCGTTCTCGAGCTTTAGCGAGACTAACGCACAGCAATTGATTTATATATATATAGATTTCGGAGTGATTTTCTTTCTTTATTTCCTCCTTTAAAATTTCCACATAATATTCGCTATACGCTGTTTTTTTCTTTTCAAGGTTAAAATATGAGGGTCATAACCTTAACAGCTAAATGTAATGTATTTTTCATGGACTTTCAATCAGTCAACTGTCGATTCACTCCAAGGATATGCTGATTGGCTTTTGATTTGTTCATTACGACATAGCGTATCTGAAAATCACTTTTATTGTGTTTAAGCTTCTACAAACAACGCTCCAAATTAGTTAAACCTCGACGTGTTCCCTCTATTGTTAACAAACGCGGTTCCCATTTGAAAATATTTTTTTTTTTTTTTTTTTTGTATAGGTGGGGTACTTCTTGGGGTTTTTTCTGAAATAACCATTCCTTTGCTAAGTTCTTTGCGTTCACCATAGCCGAAGTTAATGTTGTCTGTAACGCTTGTGAAATATCTTCTGAGCGTAAGCGGCATCTTTTCACCATAAATATCATATGAAATATAAAATTTGGTTTGTGCCAAAACAAAAAATTATATGAATAAACTGCTATAAGTCAAACATAAGCAATCCATCCAGATAGTTTGATATTTTAACACCTGTCATTTAAATGTCACCACTTCAAACAAAAAAAAAAATGATTTTTATTAGTACCGACATCAGGGACAAAAAAGTTTGCGAAATTTGTCAACTTAAGTGAAGAAATGTTATTTACAATTTCTAAAATATTAATTGGTATTTAAAAAAATCAGTTCGTAAATCACGTTTTTGTAAGATAAACGTTGGTTTTTATATTAAATTATAATTAAAAAAAGGGTTCCTTAACTTAACGCTAAAATTGTGTGAATTGTTGTCCTCTGGTGGCCAACCGGTATTATCCGCTCGAAAATCGTGAAAGGATGCATCGTTGTGCAAGATTTGAATCAAATAATGAGGCCATTATGGAAACTGTTGAGTACATATTGCTAAGGTATTAACAAACCATTCTTTATCAATACAACATTTGAATGCCAAATAGGCATAAGATTTATTGCATCACTTTTGAAGGAAACTTTATTAATGAATAAAATCGAATGTCACAGAAAAATGTTTTAACCTTTTGTAACATTTAATGGTTAAGATGTAAATCTGTCAGATTTTGTCTGAAGATTTCAGTTCGAACTTAGGTTCAGCAAGAGAAACTGGAGAGTTTGTTGAAGAACATATGTTTTGGGCGGGATATGCATACTTATGAGGGATTTTGTAAAGAAGAAAATGAGAAAATCAGAAGATTGATTAACCTACATTATTTCTTTTTATTGGCATATAGAGGGCGGCTGGCGAAGTAGTCCGGTTGGTGGCTGCCGGAAAAAGAGAGTGAGTTTATCTATGGTTTCAACCATGAGACCTCCGCACCCTGCCGGGTTGTCACATGAGGATAACAAAATAGAGGTTTATATAATTACATGGTTGATTAAAGTAGCATTTATACTAACAAATAATTAATTAATTTTTACAATTTATGATAAATATTTATAAATTGTTTGATACAAAACAATTCTCAATAATTCAACTTAATTCAGTGTAATTTGATATATGATAATTCAATTTAAATCGAAGTAATACAAGTTATTTAAATGTAATTTAATCTAATTTTCATTTTTCTAATTCATCTAATTTTTAGAGAATTTTCTTTCAATTCATGAACTGGATTATCTACGTTGAACATTTTTTGTTTAAGTTATATCATTCAGATTGAGATGTTCAGGTATGTTCCAGATTCTACTTTGAAGTGAAAGTAGTTTGTAATCACTTCAATTTGACACTTGGGTGTTCTGAATTTTACTTTTTACTTTTCATTTCTGTTTTGTTTTCGAACATCAATTCGTAGTGAATTGCCTTGTTCTAGAAACTACTTTTAGGCGAAAAGAAGTGGTTTAAAAATACTTTGAAATTTTATTGTAAAACAAAAATTTTTGTAAATAAACATGTAAGTATAATAAATAAATAAATCAATAATTCCTTTGGTTGAATAAAAATTTTCCTTGTTTGAAGGGGAAAACACAAGAATTCTATGCAGGATGCAATAATGCTACGTTTTATGTTAAGTTTCCGTCTTTTTGCGGCTTAGTAATTTCCACGTGAGTTCCATCAATGCATTTTACTACACCGGGAATACCAAATTTTTGCATGAAGTGGCGCTTAGACAAATTTTGTTCATCAACTGCCATTTTCAATTTAATCCACCTAGGACAAATATATTTTTCTAGAACAATTTAAATTTTAAATTAAATTTAAGTTTAATTTTCTAGAACGATTTAAAAATTTGCAGGTGGTGCTCCGTGCTAAGGCCACATTAGTCTCTTTTCCGACCCCTCGTTGAAATCCTCCTTCTGCTAAAAATCTTAATGTGGCAGCAAGCTGTAGTTCTGCCGGAATGGATGACTTGGGCAGTCTCAATTTTATGCAATGTAAACTGTTACAAAATGCATCTTTGTTGATGCGATAATTTTGTAAAAACCTAATAGTTTTTATTAAAAGTATGTATATTGAATGTACTTAAGTACATATATGTGTGTGCTTATGTAGTGTCGTCCATATCCAGAGAATTTGAGTGATCCCGCAAAATCCGCCTTTGTAATTTTGCTATTGCGTACTCATTGGCTTGGTATACAGTGGACACTAACACCGAATTTATTATTTATTTATCCTTTATTTATTATTTATTTATTTGTCCTTATTATTTATTTATCCTTTAATTTTATGGAAAAAAAAATCACAAATAGTAGTTTTAATAACTAAATTTTATTTTCAAGTCAATATCAGCTGTTTACAATTTCTGTTTTCGAACTTCATTTCATATGAGAAAATGAAACAACAAACCGCTTCATTTGCAGAACATCCAAAACAAAATGTTAACTTTTCAAATCGTATTTTACTTTAATTCTACTACTTTTTTGGAACATACCTGGTTGCTTAGAGTCGTGAGTTAAGTTTCGCGATAAATTGTGATCGGCTTCTTTCAATCTTGATGGTTTACCTAATGTTCTACATAGTTCAATTTGATTTAATATAAGTTCTAGAAAATTCATTACAATTTATCTAATTCAATGAAGGGATTAATCATGTTCAATAGATGCCGTATTGAATACTTCCTAAAGCGAACAGTAAATCATATTTGGGGAAAAAACTTGTATCAACGGTAAACTTTGTCGAAACGACGAAGTGAGTTCTAAGGATTTAAAAAAACTTAATTTTTAGAGTCATACAGTAATCAACATCATCCGCACACTACAAGCTGACTAGGGCTTTAAAGCAGAGTGTTATAAACTGCGTTCGTCGTTTCGACGAATAAATACCGTTCTGCTGTTAAACGATTTTGGCTTCGTATTTAACATAAACAAAATAAATTCACATAAATGCAGTTTAATTGAACCAATAAGGAAACAAACTTGGCTATTGGAAAAATTGATAATTGAATTAAAATATTTGAAGATATTTAGGAAATCATTCCCTGCATGAATTATTTCCTTAAAAGTTTCCCATTGTGGCTTTTATTATCAGTGTGCTGTTCGCTGGTAGGCAAGTGGCTATCACGATATTTTGCAGAATATTTATGAAAATACAGTTGACTCAGTAACGTAAATACAGGGTGTCCGTCGGGACAAATATTGGTTTGCAGCCATTTTGGTAAACATTAGTCTTGACAGTTCTTATTTGACGGTCGTGAAGCAGAGGCGTGGCAAATTTATTGTGGAAAAAATATTCGATAAACCAACGTGTTTTTATCGTTAAAACATTTTATCAAAATCGAACATCGATTACTGTGACAATGAGCAAGTTACGTGAAATTTTTGGGGAAAACAATATGCCAACAAGACGCCCTATTTATCGTGTAGTGAATGATTTCGAGGCTGACAGAGCTCAGCATAGTCAGGCACTTTAATCATTGCTTATGCTAAGATTTGTGTGACTGGAATTCAACGGCTATCAATCACAGCTATCAATCTCACACCCGAATTTCAAATTGCGCTATTTTTTTATTCGCTTCATGATTCAAAACTGCTGACAAATTCCGAGTCTTTATTTGTTGAACTTTCTTAGCGACGTCTCATAACACCCAGGAGTTAAAGAAGCATTCTAAGCTACAGTCCACATCTTCGTTCGGATCTAATTTGGTACTTTTACACTTTTCTATGTCATGCGATTTATCGACCGATGTCCTAATGCTCATTTATGTTTCAGAAATCATACGGAGTGGCGCAATAGAACGTGCATATTTAAAAAATAGATTAAAAAATAAATACAAAAGGTATGGTTAAAATAAATCTAAGACATTGTAGGGTAATAAATGGAGTTTATTTTTTAAAAATAACATCATCTAAATGGTGACCCTCTCTACGACGGCACTCCTCTAACCGCAAACGAAAATTATTGAAAACTTTCTTCAATTATACTGGTGTAATGGCTGCCATTTCACCACGGATATTCTCCTTGAACTGAACCATGTTTCTTGGATTATTACAGTAGACTTTGTGTTTGAGGTATCCCTACAAGAAAAAGTCAATAGGCGTCAAGTCTGGACTACGTGGGGGCCATGGGATACCACCTCTTTTCGAAATCAGTCTGCCAGGGAACATCTGCTACACCACCGCCATGGAGTCATTTGATGTGTGACAGGTAGCTCCATCTTGTTGGAACCAAATTCTGGAATTCACTATTCTTGAACTTTCAATTTCTGGAGCCAAAAATCCGTCCAACATCTCAACATAGCGTTCCGTATTAACCGTGACGTTTTGGCCCCGCGCATTTTCGAAGAAAAAAGGACCAATTATTCCTCTGCCGGAGATTGATGTCCATACTGTCACTTTAGGACTATGCAATGACTTCTGGTGTTTGATTTTGGGATTTTCACTGTTCCAGTAACGACAATTTTGACGGTTTACGAACCCATTCATAAGGAAATGAGCCTCGTCAGAGAAAAGGATATTGTCAAAATTGGAAAATCGATTAAGCATTTCATTAGCAAATGCGAGCCTTGCTATGAAGCCAGACTCTTTCAATTCTTGTGTTAATTGCAGCTTATATGGATGCAGTTTAAGATCCAATGTTAAAATTCGTTGTAAACTTCGTCGCAATAATTGTAAGACAGACGATCTCTTGCGAGTCGACGTTTGTGGATTTCCTCGTACTGACTCCAAACTCTCTCAACATTGTCTTCGGTCCTAGATGTTCTTGGGCGACCATTTGTTTGTGGTTTAAATGTTGAACCGGTCTCTTCAAAACGCTTTACCCATATTTTAATTAAATTAGCACTCGGAGCTTCACTAATTCGCCGTAGTCCATATTCAGCACTATACAGTCGCCTAGTAGCAATATATGAACGAGAGTTCTCGTAAAATGCGCGACGCTTCGCGTCGAAGTGATTCATAGCGACTAAAACTCCATGAACCCGCCAACCACGCACAAAAAAGATGATGCAATATGCACGTTCTGTTGCGCCACCCTGTACATTTTATTGCAATTTTTTTCAATATCGTAAACACGATTAATAATTTTTCAAAAAAAAAAAAAAATAAATAAATAAAATAAAATAAAAATAATAATAATAAATAATAACATTAAGCAACGTTATTCATTTCTTGAAAGCAAATATGTTGCAAAATTAAATTGAAGTCAGATTAGCTGATAAATGATTTTTGTCTAAAAGTTTCCAACAAACAGAGAGTAGTTTTTGAGAAATCGCATTTGTTTAAAGCAAAACTGGTCACAGTTGACTATGTTGTCCACCATGACAGTTCAATGCTAAACGTTTAACAAACGCAGATTGTATTCCATATTTCACTGAAAAAAATCATCATTTTCTAAAGTTCTACTGAAGCATAAGAGCAAACACTAACATTTGTTCAACTGAAATAAATTTTCTGTTGATGCCATATGTGCACAGTCATCGAATTTCGTTTTAGCAATTTGCAGCTGCAACATGTAGTCATAGTGAGATGCGCTTTTAAAATATACAAATATTTCCAATCTATTATGTTGGCGCAAACTTTTCACTTTACGGAGAGAAAATCTATAGAAGGGAATTTAGTAAACGAATATGCAAAAATGTTCATTCCACTTGTGTTATCTTAAAGCACTGATCGTTTTGTTGCAAGTTTTCTACACAGCTATCATCCTTTAGGCCATAAGCACAAGAAATGTCCGGTGTTCTAGTGGTGGTGGTGGTGGTGGTGGTAGTGGTGGCCATAAGGCGCAGCAGCGCACAATAAACGATAACTAACATTTTCGCTTTGACTAAAACTTTGTTGGCAACACACTTTGAAAACAACATCATCGTCAACTGGATTATCATCAACGTTTGAAGTTCACTTAGTTTTGCATAAACTTTTCTTTTTCTTTCCCTCGAACACTACTTTTTCATTTCGCACTTCATAATTTTTTTGTGCAGGCAAAAAAAAAATGGTTTTCTTGTTGTTGAACCATTATGATACTACGCTAACACACGATTTATTGAGTTGCTGCGAACAATCAACGAAAAATGGAAAGAAGAAAAAAGTTCCGATTGTCCTTTTTCGCATTTGTAAACTTTCGTTGTTCTTTTCCACTAAATCTCGCATACCCTCCGAAGAAGAGAAACTCTTTCAATAAGCGTTATTAGGAATCTTACATGATTGCGACACGCATAGTTCTCATATTGCTTGGTCAATACACAAAATATGTTTGCATTTAATTTGCGCCCAAAGTCTGAATATTATTCACAGTTGGTATCTGTTAACTCAGTTAAAGTTGCAACAAATTGTAAAAATTGAAGCGTCATTCGCTTTATAGACCAAGATAAAGTTTGAGGAATTTAATGTGACTGGTAGAAGCATACCCATGAAATATTACAATTTCAACAAAATTTCTTAATTACATATTGACAATACGACGGTTGCTAAAGTTATTTGATGCTAACGTTGTCCTTTATCCACTGGGATCCTGATATATACTAAGACGCTATCAATAATGGTTCACAGGTGTTTATACCTCGTTCCACTTCAAATCGATTACCTCTCTGCGTAAAGAAATTTGTTTGTCTAAAAATTGGGTAGATTCAGTTTTCTTTTAAAAGCTTTCTAAACTCTATGGAAAGAAAACAAGGAGCAAAGTTTAGGTGTTATGTCTGTTTGAAATTTATCGAATTCCTGCAAAATTGCCCATGTGGGAATATTAAAAGCGGAGTAGTATGAAAATGGCGAGTATACAATTTAAAGATTGAGAGGACGTTATAAAATGCTTGTCATGCATTATTGGCTGGTAAATTACATACTTGATATTACACGTAACCTTCACGAAAGTACAGTATCGTTGGGATTCAGATATTGTTATTTTATTTAAAAGCTGATTCATATTCGAAAATTCTTTCGAATTCTTTCACTTCCTGTTTTGATTCGTTTCTTACCTGAAACATATTCACAAACTCATATTGATTCAAATTCTCTATCGAAACATTATTATTATTATTCGAGGACTTGAATGTAGTTCCATTTCGCAATCTGAAACAAAACAGAAACCTGAGAAATTGTGGAAAAAAAATGCTTCAAATGCCATTTTTTCCAACTTTTGCATAGTAAGCTTCCAGAAAATTTCACAGCCATTTACAAATTTTGTCTGATTTTGTCTAATTTTTAAATTGAAAAATTTCCTATCAAAACATAAACAATAAATTAAATCATGCTTTTAATTTCGATTCCGAAGTATGAATTATAATCAAAATTTCATATAATTTTACCTCAGTTATCTGAATTAGAATTAGAATAATTTTGATTCGGATAATGAAAACTGAAACAAATCAAAGGTATTTTTTTTTTTATTTGTTCATCATACAGTAATACTAAGCCTTTAAGGCCAAGAAACACTTATATTACTTTGAATAAAATCCTGAATAGATATATAAGGAAAACAAACTGTACATCATGAATAAATAAATGTTCATATATGTGCTAGTCATATTTAGCGTTGGTCCCATCCGTAATTTCTTTATAAAGATACTAAAAAAAAAGGATATGATATGGAGAAATGCAAGTCCGTATTAGCAGCAAGCACATAAAAAGCTTAAAAAAATGTTAAATTTGACTTTATGTCAAGGAGAAAAACCGCAGGATCCTTAATCGAAATGCTCTATATGTATAAGAGAATATGCGTAATTCATTGGACAAATTATTCCAGCATCGAGCGATTCTGACAACAAATGACTTTTCATATACCGAATTGAATGTTCCCGGAATAATAATCTGAGGATTTCTCCTTGAACGCGAAAAATTGAAAAACCTACATATTGGGCAGGCACACCACTACTAAACGTTTTATAAAAAAGAAGCAAGTTCCGAAAGCGAATATAATCATTGAATGAAGTTCCTAATACCATCCTACCCTGTTCAGAAATATATTCACGTCTACAGATATTGTATATACCTGGTGATTGAGTTCATTACTTTTTTCAGCTTTCCAATATTTCTGGAAATCGTTCCAGATACCACCTCAATTCCGTACAAAATGTGCGGAATGAGAATGGCCCAAGCCAGCTTAAATTTGACCCGAAGTGGCAAATAGATATCTGTCGAATATAGCTTTCGCAAAATACCGCATACTTTTGAATGGACAGAATCGATATGTGATTCAAAGTTTAACTTATTGTCTACAGTGATTCCTAAGCATTTGTAGCTATCAACAAATTCCACTCTAGATTGTCCCAAAAAAACATGCAAATCATCAGCATGTCCAACCATATGACCGAACATCATTGCTTTAGTCTTTGAAGGATTAATCTCCAAAGAATTCTGGCAAGCCCACTGTAAAGTCAGATCTAGACAAGAGTTAATTTTACTTTCCAAAATATCAGGAGAATCTTTATCTGCACTAAATTGCAAGAAAATGTCATCTTCATATAAAAATATATTACATAAGTTATTATCCAAATGACTGAATAGGTCGTTAACATAAAGCATGAAGAGAAGTGGGCCCATCACCGATCCTTGGAGCACTCCAGCAGTTAGTGAAGCAAGGCCAGAAATTCTACCATTTAAGGTAAAGAACTGACTACGGTTACTTAAGTAAGATAGAACCAATTTGCAGACCGAATTGGAAAGGTTAAACTCATATTTAAGTTTCTCAATCATAATATTATGATTAATTGAGTTAAAAGCCTTATTCAAATTTAGGAAACCCAATACACTTGTTTTGTTGTAATTAATATCACTTCGAATGTTATCAGTTAAATGCACCAGTAACTTGGTAGTACTATGTCCTTTTCGGAATGCATACTGATTATCAATTTTCCTATTTCATTTTCCTTCAATAAGAGTCTCTGCATGGAACACAACATTGCAATGCATTTTCTTTGGACTGTCTTTTGCATTCGTTTGCGCCAAAAACTTAGTTGATGCTTTGAAAAAAATTAAAACTGGATCTGATTTTGTTTCTTATTAGGAGGCTGATCCTTTCACTGGAGTTTCAGTCAATCTCTTGTGCTTGTGTGATTATCGACTTTATTTCCAAAGACTTTTCATGTTGGAGAGTCATAACACATACATTAAGGCAGACAGGTTTAGTTGGATTTTTGCCCATCGAAAGAGGGCTTTGTTACCAAAAACCTTGGTGATTTTATTCCCATGAGAGTTGACATAGATGAAGTCATCCTTCCTTCCATTATAGTTGTCAACACAGCGTTCCACAAAGGCAGATTCTTTGCTCGTTGAAGTATGTGATATGCTCATGTCTTTGTCGAACCCATTTCTGTTGGCTCCTACTCAATGCTTGAGACGACTGCAGTAACATCACTCAATATTCAGCCAATAATATCTACATCATTGGCATACGCAAGTAGCATATGACTTTTGTTAAATATGATACCAGTCACGTTAACGGCCGCTTTTCTCATTGTCATGTCCCTGTCCATGTCCATGTCCATGTCGCAAATTACGCAGTCGATCTATCTATGTCTTCATTGAGAAAAAGTTGGGAAAATTTTTCTTTATATTTCAACATAATATCAATTTAGCTCGATACACTTTTTCCAGCGATATTTAATAACTTCTATATCCTATTATAATATGAAAAAACTCCTGTCAAACTCCTTAAAATAATCATCAACCACAGACTCCACATCTTCATTGTTGACAAACCTTTTACCACCGAGCCATTCGATCTTTAATTCATTAATTTTGGCCATCACAATGGTGGATGTGTGAACTGGAGCATTGTCTTGATGAAACAACACTTTCTTCACCGCGATATGCGATCTTTTTCCCAGAATTCCATCACCTAAACGCTGCAATAAATTAGCATAATGTTCGTCGTTAATGATGTTTCCTTTCTGAAGACAATCAATAAAAATAAACCTATGCGCTTCCCAAAAAAAAAAAAAAAAAAAAAAAACCCCAATGACTTTGCCTGCAGATGGAACCGTCTTCGCCTTCTTTGGTCACGATTTTCTCATTTCAGTCCACTGCTTTGACTGTTTCTTTGCCTCAGGTGTAAAGTGGTGGACCCATGTCTCATCCAAAGTTAAAAATCAACGTCAAAATTATCCTTTATTTCGGTGAAACATTGCCAAACACTCTACTGAAACATCTTCACGACACTGTTTTTGCCTCATTGAAAGTAAGTGCGGCACCCATCTTGAGCACAGCTTTCTCATCTTCAAATCTTCGATCAGTATACGATGTGTAACACATTTCGAAATGCATATCATTTCAGCTAGCTCACGCACATGCAGCCGACAATCGTCCATATTATTTTGTGGATTTTTTTCACCGTGTCTGGCGCTTACATCTCAATTAAGCGACCAAAACTATGTTCATCTTGGCAGCTTGTACGGCCTCGGTTAATCTCTGCTACTCAATATTTTACAGTTGTAAACGAAGAAGCAGACTCTCCATGGGTAGAATCTAGCTTGGCTTTAATATTGGTTGGACTGAGACCTTTTAAATGGAAATATTGAATTACATAACAGTGATCAAGTTTTTCCATGGTTACAAATTCACTGAGATCGTTTACTTTTGATGGCTGAAATAAAAATACTAAACAACTTGACGCCTTGGAACTTAAAACATATGATTTACAAAATAGGCTAGTTTTGGGGAAGGTTTCAATAATCGCTCACGCGTTCATTGAACCAAATCATGTTTAGAAATTGTTCTATATTCACTATCAGCTCATCGCCATCGGTCTTAAATGACTACCTATTAGCTTATCAGCATACGCAGTTTTTCTGTTCCTAATGCGTAACACTGTTGATCCGGTGTTGGCTTGGTGATGGTAAAATTTTGGGCTCCTCCTCAATTCCTGCGGTTTTCTATACTTTCTTCCATTTCAATTAATTAAAAAGTTACCATCCTTCTCTTTCCTTTAAAGCGTTCCTTTCGATATTCTGCATCATATCAGAACTTCTTTGAGAGCGGTTTTTTCATATCCAAATAGCGGTTTTGTGGCGCAATTTGTTACCGCAGTGTGTCAGCTCACTTGTAATCTCCGACAACTATCTGTTAAGATATACCGTGTCAATTTTTAAGAAGTTTCGTAAAGATTTACAACAATTATCGGGCATACCAGCCAAAAAACGGGTACCGCATTAAGTCTATTAATTGTCTTAAAATGAATTTGGTAATAAATACTTGGTTTTTTGAACGCTTCCTTCTGGTTGTTAACTTTGTGCCGGATCAAAGGATAAGCACCTTCATTCTTTCAGGTGTTGGTGTACACATAATTCTGTATACTTCCTTGGAAGATGGATAAATTAAAACAATTTTTAAATTCCATACATAACTTGGCTTTAATGGGATGCCTTACTCGCTCTTTGCAATTTTGATTATTCCTCAGACTTAATGAATTTTAATTTATTTTTCGAAATATCACACATATCAAATTATAAAGCCACAATAATTTATTGTTTAAATAACAACCGTCCTCACAGTTGTCGCAGCCCTTTAGCTACCCTCAGGAGGACTTACCCGCACATTTCATTTTCACCAACAAAATGAAAAGAACTCAATCACTTTTCGATATATTATCCGTTCAGGTAAAATATTACTTTATTTTCTTTTATTTATGCCACGTTTTATGCAACATTTACCCTAAAGCTGGGTGTATTTATTACATTCTGCACAAACTATCGCATTCATTTCCTAGCAGAAGCGCAAAAACTAACTAAGACCTTTTGCACATTGATGATGTGACTGTGATCTCCTCTTCCCTGTCTCCTACTCCGGCTTCTACACCATCGTATTGGAATACGTGAACGCATTACCTTCTTTCTTTTTCGGGATATAATGCAGTAAAAGCAAACTCAATATTATAAATTTTTAGTTGACATTTATTGAATGAATTCTGTTGCATCATAGATCTAGAGTGTAACATGGACGGGTACGAATGAATTGAGGAAATGTGGGAGGGGAGATGTAAACGAAAGTGCATTGATCGAAAGGCAGACATGAAAAATGCGTATGAACGTGTCATACGAAATGTTAGATAGTTAGGGGACTTACGTAGTAGTTTTTGAAATGGTTAACTCATGCTCATAGAAGAGGGGAAGTTGTCAGTTGTTTGAGGCTAAACGAAGAAACAGAATTTATCGGGAGCATAAATAGGAGTTTAATAGTATGCCTTAAAAGTTAAACAGTGATATGGTAGGAGACGACCCCACACCAATAATCGATATCAAACGCGCAAAACATACTCGTCATCTAAAAAATATTCATTTGAGCGAAACAGTTTCCATTCAGGATTTGCAACTATTCATCAATTGAAAATAATTAAAAAGTTTCCCTCACGCACGTATGTACATTGGTATGATTACTTTACCTCAATCTTCGATAACTTCAGAAACGAGATCTCTCCACGAATAACTAATAGCATCTATATTTCTGAAGCATTTGAAATGTTGTCCCACTTTTGGAACCAATTACGATGAATATTAAGGATCCATAATTTGAATAGAAAATTGACCTTTTGATAGTTGGAATTTGTCTAATATGCAAAAAACTGATTTTCGACCTTTTCAGATATATACAGGGTGGGCCATAAGGGTGTTGGCGGTTTAAATATTCAATTAGAAAAAAACTACGAAACATGAAAAAAATATATTTGTATTTTTAAAAAGTAGAAGCATGGGAATTTTTAAGACTTAAAAATAATGTTGTCCAAATGGCTTCCCCCGGCTGCTTGACACTCTTGGAACCGAAGTCGCAAATTTTGGAAAACTCGTTGAAAAGTTGTTCTCGGTATTTTGTTACTTTCCTGAATAATGTTCCTCTTCAACTGCTCTAAATTGGTCGGAAAATAATCGCATGGAGTGAGATCGGGGCTACGTGGGGGCCATTCAATATCCCCACTTTTCGAAATGAGTTTTCCAGGAAAAACATTTTTCAGCAGCTCTATGGATACCCTAGCCGTATGACATGTGGCCCCATCCTGTTGAAACCACATCCTGAAGTTCTTGCAAAGCTGGCACCAAAAAGTCTGCTAGCATGTTGCAATAATTGTTCGCTCTAACCGTCATCGCATGCCCTCTTTCGTCCTCAAAAAAGTATGGTCCAATAATACCGGTTGACGTTATCCCAGCCCACACGACAAGCTTAGGGCTGTGAAGTGGACGTTCATGCAAGCGTCGGGGATTAGTCTCGGACCGGAACCGACAATTTTGCTTGTTCACATGGCCATTAAGGTGAAAATTGGCCTCATCACTAAAAATCACGTTGTTGAAATTGTTGAACCGCTCTAGCATCAAATTGACACAGTTAAGTCGGTTATTGGCATCATCGGGTTTTAATTCTTGGACTATCTGAATCTTATAAGCCTTCAAATGCAAATCACGTTTCAAAATTCGCCGTAAAGTTGTTCTTTTGACATCCAAAGACTAACTTCTCTTACGTGTTGACTGTTGCGGATTTCGCTGAACTGAAACACGAACACGCTCCACAATGTCGGCTGATCTTGCAGAAACTGGGCGACCACGAACCGTAATTGGTACTGTTGTTTCAAACATTCTGATCCATTTTCGTATCACATTGGCGCTTGGAACTTCACTTAAATCGTGTAAACCGTGTTCATGCCGATACGAACGTCGTGCAGTAATCACTGATTTATTGTTTTCGTAATACGCTCGAACACAAAATGCACGCTGCACTCCCGTGTACGGCTCCATGGCGACTAAATTTCCAGGAAGCGGCGCAGCGAACAACATATCCCCCCGCCACCCCCCGCCGCGCGTTACCGAGAAATTGAATATTTAAACCGCCAACACCATTATGGCTCACCCTGTACAAATAAGGTCGATTTTCGACTTCTGCCAATTATTTGAAATATTGGAAAAGTAAATTTTTTACGGTTTTTCTTTATAATAAAACGTGGTTTAATGATGAGTTTTTAATTAATCTCAATATTTAATAGGGCAACTGATGGAAAAAATATATGTTTGATAGCGAACTAATAAAATAAGATTATAGAAACGCTAAAATTTTTTTTTAAACAGTGATATGTTTTAGTACAAAATTTAAATATTGTTTTAATGTTAAATTGAAAACTGGCTTCGCAGCTGATCAGCTATCGCTCCAGTATGGAAAAACAATCTCTCTTTAGAGACTTCTTAAACATCCGTGCATTCATCCGGACATAGAAAGACCAAAATTCTGTCTTTGGTCTGCAATTTCTAACCGCGCTGTTGTAGCAATCTACGTTCTGCTCTATAAATTGTGATAAAACTTGATACTTTCCATACAATTGCCGACTTAACCCCATATTTTCAGATGCGCACTAGAAGACCTAACAAAGAAACCACAAAAAAGTTTGATTCTTTCACTGAAGTTACAGCCGATCTATTGCTGTTAAATATCGCTGAAAAAAGTGTATCGAGCTAAAAGGAGATTATGTTGAAAAATAAAGAAAATTTTTCTTCACTTCTTTAAGCCTTTTCTATGTTAGTTCGGATCATTTTGGGATCGTCCTCGTATGTGTTAGACATACATTTTAACTGACTCTTCTGTGCCTTTTATATATGATTGTTTTAACTTTATGAAACTTACTACTTTAGGTGGTCTTGTATTTTGCTATTGCTATGCATAATTTAACAAGTAACGTGGAGAAAAATCGCTTTTAAAAAAATAAAATTTTTTAATAATTATAAAAAACAACTCCCCACTTGAATCGTCTTAAAGAAATATTTTATAATTTTTAAAGATTATTAAAATTATTCATTCTTCAACTCGCACAGTGTTTAACCTCATTTACTGCTTGATGGCCAGTTCCAGTTTCCTTTCCGCATTTTTGTTGTTTCATCCTCTGCAAAACTCATTAGTACTCTGCCAATGTATTTAAAATTAAATGGAAATTTCAAACTTCTTTCATTTCATTCTCATTCATTTGCTCCAAATATAAAAAAATGCAGATGGCCTGTCACGACACAGGCACAGCGAATGGAGAAAATGTCAGTTGTAGGAAATTGGAAGAAACGAGGCAGAGAAAAAAAAAACACAACGAAAAATATCAACCGGGAAAAGGAAAACAAATTCATTGGAAATAAAACAGTCTTCTTCCGTTTTTTTTCCATTTCACTTTTTGTCTCAAGTTTTTCGTGGCAAAGGGAAAATGCTATGGGGAGACGTGTAAAATAATTATATGAGAAAGATTAAATTCTATAAAGAAAACAATTTATTGTACGTTTTTGTTCAGTTTTCCATACAATTGCGTTGGCATTAAAAAGGCTATGAAAGGGCTTTATTCGTCACTCATTTAAACCACAAATTAATGGGTGCACTTGAGTCACCAAAACGGAAAAATTAAGAAATGATGTTCGTTTGATGAGATCGATTTGCTCTTAATTGTACCACGATATGATTTTAACCCATTAGTGGGGGTTAAACCGCAATAAAACGATTTTAATAAAATATTCATTAGTTTAACGCGAATAAAAATGAAAATAATTTGAATTCCATTCACAAATTAACAAATAAACAAAAAGATACTCCTCTAATAAATAAGCAAATTTGGTTATAAGATGGGAACTTTATCGGTTACTTGATTGTCCATTTAGTGGTTTAAAATGACAAGGCTATCAGCTGTTAAATACCTGTCATCTGAAGCATTATTTATTTAGAGAAATTGCCATTTACGACTTTGGATCATTTAACAGCCGAAAAATGCGTAAAAATAGTTAAAACTTGCTACAACAGTGCTGAATCAAACGTTACTTTCAACGAAATAAAACTTTATTTACCGATGAAGCTCATTTCCCACTCGGCGGTAACGTCAACAAGTAAAATTGTCACATACGGGGCTCGGAGAACCCAGAAGTGATTGTGGAAAAGTCATCGCATCCGGAAAAAGTGCCTGTTTGCTGCGGTCTGGAGGTGTCATTGTCCTATTTTTTCGAAAATGATGCTACAGGATCCACTGCCGCAACCAATCCAGAGGCGGTCATTTAAATGACATTGTATTTCGTACATAATGGCAAGGTCCAAGCATTGTAATGAAATAAAAATTGCATGGAAATCATAGCTTTATGTGTGTTTTATTTAACTTTACTTGAAAACGAACTATCATATAAAATATTATATTTATTTCACAATTAAGCTGTTAATGTGTATACATATGTGTATCGAATAAAACACTCAAATTTGCATCATGTGTTAAATTTTTTTTTGGAATCGATAAATTGGTCTTTGCCATTTAATTTTTAAAGATAATTTCGTGTCCGTCTCAAAATGTCCATTCGGAAGGTCCAATTTTTCGTCACTTTTTCGATCATTTCGGCCTGTATTCCATGAATAACACGTGTTATGTTATCCTGTAAGGCTTTAATAGTGTTCGGCTTGTCCACAAAGACTAACGATTTGACATAACCCCACAAGAAACAATCAAGAAGCGTTAAATAGCAAGATCTTGGGGGACAACTCACAGGGCCAAATCGAGAGGTAAGCTGCTCATTAAATTCATCCCCTAACATATTCATTGTTTCACGAGCAGTGTGACATTTTGCACCATCCTGATGAAACCACATGTCAACCAAGTTCAACTCAACCAATTGGGGCAAAACAAAAAATTTCTTGTGGTTGAGCAACACATGCCCAATCGCTGAGACCGGCGACGAATTGACATTTCACGATCGTCATTAACACCGGTCGCTACTGCTGCAATATTTTCTGCGGTACGCACTTTACACATACGAGTTGATGGTTTTATGTCCAACAAAGTAAATTTGGTGCGAAATTTGGAGATAACAGCATGAATTGTTGGTCGTAACAATCGATGCACATTTGTCACCTAGTACGAATTTTGATAATAAATTTCGACGATTTGGAATCGTTCCTCGTTTGTTAGTATTTCCATGATGAAATGGCAGGGTATACTGTACACTTTTCACTTTGACAGATGACGTTTGGACGCCACTGCCAACTAGTGCTGCCAATCTTAAAAACTTTAATTCTAAAAAAATAACCCTATATAATATTGAACGTTTGCATATTTGTGTCTTTGTTGGGAATAGGCGTCTGAACTAATGGGCCGATTGTCATGAAATTTTCATAGCACACAAATTACAATTTAGAAAGTTTATATGTAATAAAATGGTAGAGATGTACACTCGAAATTTGGTATGTATGTAACTGACATAAAGAGAAATATGTTCGAAAAAAATTGGCCCATTTTTAAAATTGCCGTATTATGTTAACAGTATTTCACTTTCAATTGCTAGGTCGCCATAAGCTTTATTGGTTAATATTGGGAACAAGGGGGTGGCACCTCCCACACCAATTACTATTTTGAATGATCATTTCTCATGAAGTTTGAGGGTACGAAGCTGAAATGTGACATGGATGCTGCAGATGTTGTAAGAAATATGTCAAAACAAGAGAAATATGTCCGACAGCCCTTTTAGGAACTCATTGTATCGACCAAGGTAACTATGGCCAAAGTCATAAAAATTTATAGTAAGTCACCATCAATCATGAAATTGTCGTAAGCTATATTAGGTTAAGGTTGTCGAAAGGGGTGTGCAATTCCCACATACGAGGGCCAAAACCCAAAACTGGGCGGCACAAAAAAGTTAGAAGAAATTTTCTTTATTCTTCAACGTAATATCCGACATACTTTTCCAGCGATATTCAGTAGTTTCTGTACTTGGCATAGACTTGATATAGACTGTCAAACTCCTTCAAATAGTCATCAACAGCAAACCCACATCGTCTTTGTTGACAAATCTTCTCCCACCGAACCATTTTTTCTAGTCTGCAAATAGAAAATAGTCCGAGGGAGATAAATCTGGCTAATAAGATGCTTGCTGAAACAATTCAGTCTGTAATTAATTAATTTTGGCCATCGAAATAGTGGATGTATGAACTAGAGCATTGTCTTAATGAAACAACATTTTCATTTTCGCCAAATGCTGCCATTTTTGCGTAATTTCATCTCCTAAACGCTACAATAAATATTCGCCGTTGATGGGTTTTCCTTTCTGGAGATAATCAATAAAAATAATTCCATGCGCATCCCAAAAAACAGACACCGTGACCTCGCGTAGAGATGGAACTGTTTTCGCCTTCTTTGGATACGATTCTCCCATTCGAGTCCACTGAGTTCCTTTGTCTCAGGTGTGAAATGGTGGACCTACATATGTCTCATCCATGGTTATAAATCGACGCAAAAATTCGACTTTCTTGCGGTGAATCATTGCCAAATGCTCTACTGACACATCTGCACGACGCTGTTTTTGCTTTATTGAAAGCAAGCGCGGCGCCCGTCTTGAACACAACTTTCTCATCTTCAAATCTTCGGTTAATATGCAATGTATAGCATTCTTGATATGCCTACCATTTCAGCTAGCTCACGCACGTTCAGCCGGCGGTCATCCGATACCATTTTGAGGATTTTCTTAAGCATGTCTGGCGTGGACACCTCATTTGGTCGAGCACTACGGTGTTCGTCTTGGCAGCTCGTACGTCCTCGTTTAAACTCTAATACCCAATATAATTCAGTCACAAACAAACGAGCAGACTCTCCCAGAGTAGAATCGCGCTCGCCTTTCTAATTGCATAACGGTGACGAATTTTTTTCATGTTTTCAAATTTATTGAAATCCTTTATTTTTGATGGCTCAATTAAATATACTAAAGAACGTGCCGGCTTGAAACTTGCAACATAAGACTTATAAGGTTGCTCCTCTTCATCAAAATAATTTTTTTTTTCAAAATATTAGCACCATCTATACGCCACACCAATTTTAAAGAATTCGTTTCGCATCCCCTAACACCGTTTATAAAAATAATAGTAAAACTAAATCAGTTATTTTTGCTTGATATCAAAGGCTTTATTTAACTCAGTTCGATTGATCCGATTTAGACCAAATATGCACCATTTTCTTCGATAATTTGTTACTATTTTGAAAGTAATCCCACTGAGCTTTCCTCATAAGAACTCTTGCCTCCATTGACAAAAAATTGGGGCCGGCAATTTTCACAATTTTCCCGAATTTTTGTTACCAGCAAAATCATTCGTCATAGGCAGGAACAGGTGTCAGGATCAGACTACAAGGAGGATGCAAAAGATTTTGATTAACACGATATTCATTTTGGTTAACATTTTAAAAAACACCCGACTAATATTCTAATAGTTGTGAAACAATTTCATTTTAAAAGCCATAAAATTGTATTCCGATTAGTTTCAGATAATTAATCGTTTGCTGCGGTTTTGATTTACACACCTTTTATCGAACCGAACTTATCATTTGAAACCTGTATTCTACAGGGTGGTCCACGTTTGAGGGGGTGAGTTGACATTTTAGCGGTGTTTTTCGTATTTGCACCGTTAAAATTTGTCACGAAATGTTGGACTTTTCTACCTTTCTTCGATGTGCATCCAAATCGTCAAATAGTGAAAAGGAGCGTTTAATTAGCACATCAAATAAATAAATTCAATTAAGAAATGTATGTTTTTCTGTTATATATATATCGTCAAAACTTATGGGATGAAATCTATTAAAATGATGGCCTAACCTGAATTTAAAATCCAATTTCGCATGCAAATTTTGGTCAAAAGGACCAAGATTTTCTGTGAAGTTGAGTTTCTTAATAATTGTGATGATTCATTACTGAATATATAAATTGTTCTTTTATTTTTACTTAATTGGAAATAAGCAAGTACAGCAGTTGTATCCGAAACCCCATTATTTAATTAGATTTTATCACCACTGTCTGTTTAAAAGTAAAATCCGAGCATATTTCGGACGAAGGCATTAAAATACTAATTTTTTCTACATAAAAATGTACTTACTTTGTAAAAATTCACAGCAAAATATAAGAGAATTTAAAGTACTTTTGCGCATAATGATGGTTAACGGTTGAGTGCGACTGTAACAATTTCTAGTAGAAAATATAAATTGTTTTAGGCTTTCTATATGCTGAAACGAAACAGTCTAACAATTAAAAAAAGGCTAAATTAAATTCAAATTTTGCACGCTAATTAGGGGAAAACAGCAAAATTTAGCAGAAAAGCAATGGAATTGGCACTACTGCTCTAACGCAATTCAGATAGATTACATACTCACTTTACTTGGGATCAACAGCAACAAATACAATAAACTCTCAATGCAATCCAACTCCCAATGCAATCCAACTCAATGCAATATCGTCTGCACAACAACAACAACGATACTACACACAACCCACATTGCTCATATTTTTCCCATTTCACTCTCCCATAAAAAGAAGAGAATGGGATTTTTGGTATATTCTTTAAATCTAACGGAAGATTTTGCGCTTTGTTCTCTCAGTTCTCCATGACAATAGAAAAACAAACAAAATCAGTTGCTTTTTTGATTTTCGCGACTTCGGTTAGTGTTTCTTTTTACGATTAGTGTTGGAGTTGTGTAAATTTATTATAAATTAATTTTAATTGTGAAAATAGTCTGTAAACAAGTGTTTCAAAGGCATTAAATCTGCCTTTCGGTCGGTCTTTGTCCGTTGTTGTTGAATATGAGGCTTGGTGGTGGCATTGTTGTAATGGCAGAAAGAAAGGGAGAAGCCAAAATGTGTGCAAGGTAAGAATGTATGCATGTAAAAAAATGTATATACTTAAATGGTTAGAAAAGAGAATATGAAATGAAATTTGTGATCTAAAGCTCTGAGTGTTAAGGGGATGGACACAATAATGTACCGATAAGTCAAATTTAACACTGGTCAATTTGCTTAAATTTTCATACTAAACATTTGCCAATATTTGCAAATCAGGTTAAATCTGCCGAATCAATTTATTAGTGTATCGTCACCTTTAATGGAGTAATTGCGGATTCGACGGCCTCTGGGGATGTCAAATCGCAAGCTATACCTGTGTGTTATATCTGTGATTTTATAATCATGTACTTTGGTAATATAGGGTTATGCATTTAGTGGTTTTAAAACCGCCTGTGTGGCAAGGCTGTCAGCTGCTAAATGCCTGTTATCTGAAATGTTATTTATTTAGTTAAAGGTTTACCATTTACGAATGAGAATCGCTTAACAACCGAAGAATACGTAAAAATAGTTAAAACATACTACAAAACTGCTGATTCAAAGGAACAAAATTTCTTCAGCAATGAAGTCCGGTAGTTACGTCAACAATCAAAATTACCGCATATAGGGATCGAAGAACCCAGAAGTGATTGTAAAAAAGTTATTGTATTGGAAAAAAGTAATTGTTTGGTGCGATTTATGGTCTGGAAGCACCTGTATTACCGTCTTAACTACCAAATTTTTTTTTTGTAATTTTAAGTGTTGCTTGAAAAGTCGCTGTTATGAAAAAATTTAAGCTACTCTTAGACGATAGTTTGCGCCTTAAGGACATGAATAATAAGAGCAAAAAACATATTCTTGCTTATACCAATTTTTGAAGATCTGCGATATTTTTCAAAAATCACTCTATTAGAAAGCAGCTAAAATTTTTTTTTTACACTGAAATTTCGGAATAAATTCGATGATTTTGTCCTAACTCCACTTAAGTCGGTTTCCCTTGTGAACGCAGTTGTATTCAGAGATGCTATGTAGAAAACGCTGTCGATACGCAGGTCAATATAGTGAAAAAATACTGAAAATGTCAATATTACTAAAGACATGAACAACTTATTCTTGCTTGATAGGTTCTTCTTTAGTGTTTGCAGTTTTGTTGTAATTGAATTTGTATTGTTTACAGAATAAAAATTTTAATATTAAGTTATTTGCTAAATTACAAATATCATATCGCGCATTCTAATTTCCCATTTCCTTCAGATTGGATCAGTAAGATTTTTATCTACCACAGCGAAGACATTTTGCCGATGAACTCAACAACGGTTTAAATCATTCATAGCGTATGGAGTTGATGGAGGCAA